>SJOL01007942.1:0-74498 GCA_004794785.1 Opisthorchis felineus | reverse complement strand
GCATGGGTTTCCATTCTTGGTAGTCTGACTGTATTTCACGAGCAAATAGTAAATGCCATTCCATACGGGATGTTCGAGCTTTATCCTTTCCAACACCTCTAACAGACACTGTCATTCAACTGACCAGAATGGATAATCTGTCGTTCATATCATTATAATTTAACTCACCTTTGTAGACGGCTGTGGCGAAAAAGTAAACAGAAGAGCTTTGTTTCCCATTTGCTGAGTTAAATTTGCACTGAGACAAATAACTAAAAGCGGTGTTTTCAAATATATAGTGCCACCACAGTGTTTCCTTGCACAAAACATCACATATACCAAAATATTGCTGCCAGATTTTTGTGAATTGACTTTCCCCGAAAAAATCTGCAACTAAGATCCCTCCTCCAATAAATGGCCAAGATTATCTTCTATAAATAAAAACTCCATCGCAACGATGCGTTTGCATACAACGGAGTACATGCCTGTTGGATTTTATGTGTTCTAGTAGAGATATGCGCTGTTGGGTTTAACTTAGCTATCTAAATAAGTCGCTGCAGTTTCGTGCCTTCAACCCGTTTAACAGTATTTGTCTTCCGCTAATTTGTAAACCGATAACTGTAGATTTTAACACACACCAGGACATTTCAGCTTTTGTACATATTTTCTCAGGAACAAGCATGCAATAATTAAACACTTCCACATTCATATAAGTAATGACTCAGTTTTGCAACTCGTGCTCCTAATGTAAACTGTGATCAGTAATTTTTGTGGATATCTACTGGCATCTAGTTGAATTCTACGATTTCGGCATTGCCATTTTGAGGGGACACTCACTAACCATGATTTATTTACAAATGTAACTCTACAGCAATCATTCATACTCATGTTTTGAATAACGTTTATTTCTCACACGTGTTGTAAACTTGCAGCAAGTTGCTCTTTAAAGAAATAAATATAATATCACTTACTGGTGGCCGCAATCTCTGAAATTTTCCAAAACAACCAGAGAGTCAAACGTTCTCAAATTTGCTGTAAATTTTGCTTCCCTACAATCAGTCGGTACATTGTTAGGAATATTTAGCACGCTATATGAATCGGTCGTGTGAAGAGATTACGACGCTGTATGATTTTTGCACTATGTCTATTGTTACCAACCTCATATTGTTTCGGTGCATCGATTTTTAAGTTCACTACCCAATTTAGTGTAAATCGAGTTCGCAAAAATTTTGGGGATATGATTAGGCAGCCAGCCAAGCCTACCTTTGGTTGAGTTCAGTTGTATTTTCTTGTAGGATTGAGTGCTATGAAAAGGTTTCTCCAGAAACAGTTTACAAAAAGTATCTAATTCGATAGGAATCACAGAGCTGTGTTAACGCTATAGTTGTCGCCAAATAGATTAGATGCTTAACAAGTCTTTGAATGACATAAACTTAACGTGTCTTAGTAACACTTGTTAGCATGTCATTACTTTCCAGTGTTCTGGATGCGTGTGGTCAATTTGGCCTTCGTATTTAATCGAGTAGTCACAACAGTTGGGCTCTCAAGAGTCCGTCTGTCATGAAAGTAAAATTAGTCTACTGGGTGACGAATTTTGTTTTGTGTACTGCGTAAGCCGCATCCCATACCAGCATGGAGTCGTATAGCTTGTATGAAACACGAATAAAGGCAAGGCCAATTTAGACACCCAATACGAAAACGTCAATTTTATCTTCTCCCTTTATGTGTTTGCACTCTAAACTGATACGTTGTCCATGAAAATGACCGTCTTGTGTACAGCTGCTTAGGTGTAACAGATTTCTTAGTTACGGCGCACCTCGCTAAACGTTCGACGACGAAGTTTTCCATCACCAAGCAAGAAATGTTTCACTCAAGCATGTCGACTTTGGAACTATCTCTGTTTAAAAGCGGTTAGCGTAGGGCTAGTAAGCCAGAAAGTGCGCAGAACTTGAATTTTATTCTACCAAATATGTGTAAACCGTTTACCATATTTCAAAGCAAGACTCTGAAATGACAGCCACCGTAAACGCGTGCCTTCATGTAGAGCTACTTCCACCAGTGATCCTTTGGAGGCACGTATTTGACTGTCTGTACCTCATACAATTTTTTACTGAGGGATTGCTGAACAAACTTACCAGCTTGTTTACGGCCTATTTGGAGAATTCATATCAGAGCAATTGTTAGCGTTGTACAAAATGTGCGTTTTATGTGCAAGATTGCATGGAAAATAAACAGAAGTGGGAAATGCCTTTGGCATGAGAATACCTTACTTCCTGGTAAATAAGACTGATGAAATGAACTAGAGCAAATACTTAAGGATGTTTCTGTACCTTTGTCGCAAAATGTCATTGTCGTTTGCTGTCAAAATTACCGTTCTTATTAGCAACCGTGCAAAGTTATTTAAATAAAACCCTGTGATAAGGAGATAGCAGATGATGGGCACATGGCCTTGGCCTAACGCAAACATCCAGTTAGTTTTCCTTTCTGAAGCTCAGACAGTCCAGACAAAAAATTGGAACAGAAAGTCCAGCGTCGTCAGGAGACCATAAATCCTTGAATTGCCAAGTTAACAAACAGCAACGTAGGCCTAATTTTGGAAGGCGTACAGCATTGATGTCGTCGAAACGTTTGTAAAACCTTTCACCATACTTTTCCAGGTCATGGCAATGACTCTATGCATTTTATCATTTTGGTGGCTTTTTTAACGCTGCTTGCTGCTTAGAAAATATTAATAAAATTGCATTCAGAGATATGTGTTTGCCAGTAGCCAATACCTGGGCACGAATCTTCGCGAAAATGTAAAGCAGTAACACCCATAAGGCAAGTGCCCGGAAAAAAAACTGAAAATGTTCGTGATAATGAATATTCACTAGTTCTGTTGGGATTTAGTCATATTGTGCGTTAGCAAATGTAACAAGCTTTATTACACGAATGGGCATCAAGATTTTCCTTTTTTATTTGTTGCATGTTGAGAGATTTCAGCAAAGTGCAGCCACGCTACTCTTCCAATGACATTTTTTGCCCATGCGAACCAAACAAAAAAAAGTACTTACTTCAGTTCTGCACTAATCAGTGTTCATCAGCAGTGCTTTTTCTTAGCCCTTCCGAGATTCTGACTCCATATATGTGGCACGTCAGACGAGCGTGCTACGATTACGTTACCAGCTCAAAACCAGTCAATACTGTTTGAAGTAATTCAGTAAGAAGCATTAATACAACTTCAGGTGATACTTCCCTCAGTAGATAACATATGAGACTTTTTTTTATGAAACTACCAATAAAAATTAACATATTGAAGACAGGTCTACGGACGAAAGCTTAATGACTCTTTTCCTTGACTAGTTACAATCACTATTACCGGTAGTTTGATCCAAAATTCCTAGCAACTTTCAGATTCACGATCATTTTCAATATTAGAACATATAACAGTTGTTTAAGAAGGCATCGATTATCAGATAGTATTAGCAGAATCACATTTCGAGATAATAACTTGTGTCACGTCGCTGATATATGTGCATAAACTGGATTTGTAAAAGAGCTCAGTTTGGTCTTCAATGTAAATACGAACTATATTTAGACAGGCCTGTAAATTCGTTATTAATATTCTTTTGACTAGGCAGTCACTGAGCCACTCCGTGAGAGCAATCTGTACACAAGGGAAGCTCTGTTTGTCTGTTGCTGGCTTTGTTCCTTTCTTGAAATATTTCCTCGTCACACAACAAAAAATCAAAAAGGGATTTTGTGCAAAACCTTCCGCTTCCATCAAGATGAATGTATCAGCTTACTTGGTGAACAAGCTGCAGTAAAGATTGCGCGGCAAATCTTACTGGTTAATAAATGTGGGTTTACTAAACACAAAACCATGAAAAGAAAGTGAATACTCTATACTTCAGCTGTTCAGCCTCATCAAACGTCAACTTACCCAAAACGGTGCCAAGAAAGACCAGTCCAAGAGTGACAGTGAGTTGCATTGTCATCTTCTACCGTAAAATCATGGCAGCTGTTATTTTTGAATGATTATATAGGTTCACACACGCCGAAACAGACAAATCGCCTTGAGATTCGCCAGCCGCAACTCACAGTTTGCCAATTCATGGATAAGCTTATACGAAGAGCACAGACACAGTACACGTGGGTAACACACACTCGACCAATGAGGAAGCCATTTTTGGCTGGTTAAGGATACAAATACTCAAAACAGGAAGCCAGACCAAAATGTGTACAGAAAATTCGTACACCCTGACTCAAATTTTGGGTTGAGAAACGAAACCATGAAAATCATGTTGCACGTGTGGCCTTAGCGGAGGTAACCAAAATCCCCGATATTTTGTCATCTACACATGGCTAGGTATATGTAGGATTTGACAAAAAATCTTAGTAACTCGTTTTTGCATTTTTGACGCAATTTTTTCCGCACGCGTGTTCTAAAACACCACCAAAACCGAACTGGATACATGCTATACAGGATGGTGGGACGCTGTTACTGACAAACGAATCAATAAACAACATCGGCAGAAACTTATATGAAGGTTGGATTTGAGTTGAATCGGGTAAAGCTTGCTCTTAGATGCCATCAGCGAAGGTTTCCAAAAACCCCAATTGGTCTGTCCGCAGCCCTCGAAGTATTGGCTGCGGCAGCTGCCTGTTTGCTTGTACTGTTCTGACAACGCAGTCGTGGCTTGTTAAGCCGGTGGAGTTTTTAGTTACGTGTGGTTTTATGGTGGTACCATCGCTTGAAGATTTTTTATCACATTGCTGACTAACTTTTATTTGTTTGGCCAATTGGTCACGTAGAAATTTTGCAATTCTTATGACAGTGCCATACTTTATTGCAAAAACAAGAATTATATAGGTCTTTGCTAGCGTGAAACGCTGTAGCCGTTCCGCGTCTATTGCTAAGCGTGGTTGGTTTTGCTGGTTGGTTCTGCGGCCGGCAGTCATTTTAGAAAACAAGTGAACGCACTGGGCGCTCAAAAAGGCTGCTGTGCTCAAAGCCTCCCGCTCTCTCCTTCGATGAAGAGCAAATCTCTTTTACCCTTCATTTCCTGTCACCCTCTAAAAAGTCTGACTAGTTTTACTTGCATCAGTACAGTAATTGTGTGACGGCTATCCGGTGAACTGTAGTGAGGAAGAGTGCATTATTTTCTTTTATGACGCAAGAAATCCGTGGAATTTTATTGCCTTTTCGTTCTTGAAGTGTTTAAATTTTCCACTTAATAGCCGGCTGAAAGCGGGGTAACCCACAGTATTTAATAATCTCAGAAATCTAAGGCAGGTAAATATTGTGAACTGCTTATACGAGGTAAGTGCAGATCACGCCGTGGCCATATGGGTTCATTAAGAATAACAGTCTTGTGGTAAACGCAAAAATAAAGTCACGTTTGTTAACCTCTTCAAGCTTGGACGACATGAACCATCCTGAGGCAACATATTCTGTATAGAGTTTTTACCTAAAAACACCATGGGCGACAGCCATCTCGTTGTTATCAGCGGCGAGATTCACCGCACACGTCTGCCTCTGTCGGCCAATCGTTATCATAGAGATGAGAAAAAGGACAAGTTCTATGGTCACCTGGCGCTATTAAATCCTTAAGTGTTTTCGCTACCTTCCGATTGATTTTACATCTAACGTTAGTAGGGAAATGAAAACGTGGAATCTGCTCACCCCCAATAAAAAATAGCTGAAGTAAAGTGAAGAGACAACGCGTGCTACGTGAACTTGTCCAAGAATTGAGCTCTATTACTTTTTGTCGACAAAGGGAGCTTTGTTGATCCCAAAAAGGTTGCACGAATCTAACTGCAATATGAATCATGTTCTGATGTGTGCCAAATTTTATGGCGTCTTGACAATTTGCTACATCGTGGACTAGATAAATGAAACTGAATGTCATGAAACTTTCAGAAGTTGGCGGAGCCCCGACGCAGAGACTAGTCTTAAACACATTCGAATGCATCTGGGCTCGGAAATGACCGCTTAACTATTTAGATGTTTCGGACAGAGTTATTCTGGAGCAAGGATGGAGGTGTTTCTCATCAAACCTCTAATCATTTTATACTCGGATGGCTGTCTAAAACGAGGAGACACCAATATACAGCTGTCAATTAACGTGAATGTAGCAGGGTTTGAAGTGTAGTGAGTAGGTGAGACAGGCTTCTACCGAAATGCCAAGTGCTTACCATTCTTTGCCTTTCAAGATCATACTGGATGAAACTCAAGATGTCACGTTTCCAGAGACGACCTAGGTTGCCTGATGTTATCTCTGGTTTGCCTTGAAAGTTTCAGCAATTCTGGAAACCTCAACACCTCGGAGGTGAGGTAGCGGGAAGACTACCGCTAATGTTGGAACTACAATCTGTGAGGGGGCATCTGGTATCATGTAGGAGGGTTTCCACTGCTGCCTGATCATATAAAAATAGAGAAAAAACAAGAAAGGAATGCGGGAAAAACAAAAAAGTAAAGACTCATTAAAGGACTGAAACTGAAAAAATGACATTGTGAAGGAAAAACTGAACAAAGGGGGAAACGTAGAAATCAAAATTGAGGTGAAGAACTGAAGGAAAAGAGAAAAGTAAAAGGGACTGTTTGCAAAACTACGTTTGAATTTTCATTGTTGCGGTCCATTGGGACACCAACTGACAAATCAGGCACCTGGGTGATTTTTGGTATCCACCGTAGGGTCCTGGACACTGCTGGCATGCATTCCGTTTTTTATCCATCTTTATTCAAAAGAAGCCGTCCTTGAAATAACCCAATTCCCGGCAGATACATGGTCCAAAAGCATCTTAGAATCATCAGAACAAGGCCTTTGCAACAATTGCGGAAAGCAGACAGTAAATGTTAAAACAAACAAGGTCAGAGAGGTTCTTTTGCATCACAGAAAAAATCCCTGGACTGAAAATTCGGTGGCATTAGCCGGTCAAAGTTACAGAATGGACAGAAGCCTAAAAAACTGACTAAATTCTGGCAGTTCCTTACAACTGCTGCACAGACCGGGAGATGCAAGTTTAAATTATATGGCTACATTTCCTCAACCTACATTAAAGTTTTACATGGCTGAATCACCTGGTACTGTAGAACTGCTGACAGCCACAAAGGTAAAGAAACAAGCTACAAGACGCCATAGTTGCAAACACTTTCATCTCGGAGGACCAGCATTACGGAACGAACTTGTCCGCCTAGGATATACTTACTTGATAAGAGATTGAAAACGTTTCCTAAGATTTCTGTGTGCTGTGGAAAATGAACTCAAGTGCAGAGGGAGAACTACAGCGAACTCGGTCCCGTGTGCACCACAGTCAAGTTTATGGCGGAAATCCAGCACAGTCAGTAAGTCTCTGGAGTTACAGAGGAAGACGAACCTAAATAGCACTGGGGATTTTCTAGCAGTCAAAGCAGGGGTTAATTAGTTCTGTCCGCAATACAAGTACAATAAGAATATCATGAGAGGCGCCAATAGTCTTATGGATTCTTTGTATACATTACCACAGCTTCCGACTCAGTCAACACAGAAGCACCACCCGAAGCATCAACGGAATTTGTAATCGGTGCAAAAGTGAGGCTGTTTTTTGTTCAAGACCCTTCTAGCCCTGACTGAAAGATTATTTACGCGAAACATTTCTTCCAAAACAAGAGCTTATAAGAATTCATTAATGGCTGGGCGATTAGTGGTGTGGTTTAAAGCTTGCGCTGGCAAGAACAACTCCGCATGAATCCGATTCCTAAGTTTTTTGAAAGATTGCGCCTTATTTTCACATTCTTAAGCTAAAAAGCTTTTTATAATGGTTCAGTGACATATTGTTTTTTTTTCTGGTCCAGAATGTTTTCTAGAATGCTTGTCTTTCACCATGCAGTCCAGGTGAAAGTATTTAAGTGAACTGTTATGATGTAACAGGCTGTGCGGAATTTCTTTATCTTGGCTGTACAGTATTCACAGACCTAACCAAAAAGGGAAATAAAACCACTGATTGCAAAACGCAGCGGGGTAGTTGGTCGCCTTGAGCAGCTCGACCGGGGAACTCTTGGCTTAGACACCAAGAAAGCAGTTCATCTGGCTGTTGTGCTGCCTTCTGTACTTTACGGTGGCATATGAGGTATTTACCGAATTTACCTGCAAGATCTTCGTAAAACATTCCAAAAACTGTTGGAACCGTACGTGGTCTGTTGCAAAACCAACTGCGTTGGTTAGGCCACTTAAAATGAATGTCTAAATTTGGTATATAAAAAGCATTTTTATACAGTAAGTTCGAGGATGGGGATCTTATTCAGGAGCGCCGTAAATTCCACAGTTGATACAGCCTCCGGGTAAGTTTGGAAACGTGGAACTTCCATCGTAGCTCATGAATGAGCCTACCAGTCGACACATTTGCTTGGAGAGTAGCCTTCCACGCCGACCGTGGTGAGACTCTTCTTGGTGCTGCGAAACCAAACCCCACTGAAGGCTCTAATATGTGAAATTTTTCAACAACTGGGCTCCCATACCTCCTTGGTTCAACTCTGTGTGTCACTAGCGTTCTCATATGGACCCGTTACTTATTGTTTTTCTGCTGACAGAAACCCCATTGGTCACCTGTTAGATGGAATATTTTAATGTTATCCGTTTTTGCCTCAATGCGCAAATGGAGACTTTCTTGTGATGCTGTATATGGGGTGTGTACGCGTTATTACTCTAGGGCTTACAAGAATTGACGACTAACGCTGATAACCCTGTGTCGAACGATTGGTTGTTTCAGATGCCTGTCTTCATGTCATGTTTGGGACAACTGACGGCTGAAACAGACCCCTGCATACCCCTCCAGACTATCTTTCTAGCTCTGGCCCACACCGCTGGCAAGTGATCGTCTGCAGTCTCACTGTCGGCTCTGCGCCAATCACCCAGGGTCGTCTATCTATGCGCAGAAGTCCAGTGTTCTGATGACCGTTGACCAGATCCAAATTCAGACATATATATATATATATATACGATACTGGGGTCTCTCAGAACTGCTGCGTTAGACTGGTATTTTGTTGAAAGCAATTTTACATTATTATTACACTGTGCAGAAATATTCTTTTCGATTTAGCTTTTCCCTTAGGAATCACCACCACATTTTCTAAAAAAAGGTGGTTAAACAGCGGCCGAGGTCGTGAAAATTTTAAATACTGGAAAAATAATGTCCACCAGCAGACTGCAACACAGAGGTATATTCCGCAAATTATGTGGGAAAACATAGTTGTTTAGAGAGTAAAATCATAGACTGCTGTGATTATATTTCACCGGCTTTTCGATCTTCATTCCTCTGCGATCCACACATTCAAGCATTATTTTGAGGTAATGTTAAGACAGCGACCGGGAGACTAACTTTTTTTAATTAGTTGATGATCTCCACAGAGGTAGACGAAATGAACTACTCTGTATCTAAAACACTACCATAAACTTGATAAAACGACATGGAGTTGGTATTCTTGTTGCAATGAACGAATAAACATCTGACTAAAAGATATCCATGACTGTTCATAGGCTCATAGGTGCCACGATAATCTATTTTATAACACCAGCGTAAAAATAAATTTCTGGTGATGATGCCAGTCCTAGTAAGCTTAGTGTGATGAACTTCGGACCATACACTAATGAGTCTAATTAGCGAAACTACATACTGCTACACACGCTCAAACCATGTGAAAATACCAGCATCCCTAGCATCAGATAACAATACAAAAATGTATTAATGAGGGTTTTTAATGAGAAATATACTCAAGGGGACGCAAACACTTGGCTAATTGGGTAAGACGCTAATTAGGTTCTTTTTCTAGTTCTAAAATTTTAGGCCTAACAAGCATCGTTCAGCAACAGTTAGTACTTCTTTGTATTTAAATTATGTGTAGCTCAACTTTTACCAAATGTAATCTATGCCATTTTCTCATCTCATTAAGACCTCTTTTACTCTGGGATTACGGAATGAATGTAGCTGAAGATACCTGCAGCTCCTTTAGCATCGTGATCAGAAAACGTCAAAGATAGTAAGACAAGAGGAGCGTATCCTACCGTAGAGAATGGAGAAGAGAAGGATTTACTACCTGGAGAATAGCATAGGCCTATCTTTCCTCAGATGAAGCAATTTAAATAGCTTCAAAAACATATGACACACTCCAAGTGCTTGCTTGATTCCTGGTTTTCATTTAGTCTTTACGTCCATAAAATTTACTTTGGACACGCACAAAACTAACATTGCTCATAATGCGTCCGCACCAATAACTTCCAAGTGCCAGAGCGGAGAGATGTTCATAGCCAAGTACTTGTAGAAACATTCTGGGAATGAGCCATGGAGTGGGGTTCCGTATAGTAATACGTATTAAGAATTGTGTCAACTTTATTACGGCAAGGCGATGAGAGCGTTATTTTCTTTAGAATCTACAGGACATGATCCTGTCGGATGATGACCATGAACACAGCCAAAAGTAAAATGATGTTTAGGCCGAGAATGGTGATCTGAAATGAATTTAACATGTCCATATGTCAAACAGTGTTGCTTCCGCCCGGGCACATTCTCATTTTTTGATGGCCGCGTTCATGAGATGCGATTTGGAAGATGGTATTGTGTGTATTGTGTGTGTGTATTGTGTATTGTGTGTATTGTGTGTAAAGCCCAATGAATCGTGATTTGGACAATTGATGTCAAAGTCAGAATTTTCTGGTTATTTTGGTGTAGTCGTCTACTAACAAGCAACAAAGCTAACGGGAACATTATCGATAAAATGTCTTGAAAAAAGCATCGAATATCCAACAGATTTATTGAGATAACGGGAATAGGTATGCCACAAAAGTTGCAGTAAAAATGCTTCAGTTTTAACTGAACGGGGTCATCAGTCATAACACTTTTTCATAATGACGATCCAAACTGAAATTGGACCTTTATCGGAAGAACTGCCTTTCTCAAGCCTAAGTTCACCGAATGGGAATGGCCCGATCATGGTTAAGTCAGCGCAAGTCAAGCGGTAGTGTAAAGGTCTCAGTAAACCAAGTCCTGAACTGAACTTTCGAACAGTAAAAACCGCCTCGCCAACTCATGCACACGCTGTAAGCCAAGCTTAGCTAATTCTATTGTGATTATCTCAAAGCTTATTGCACCGGGTATCAACACAAGTTCAAACCATCTATCAGCCTGCAATTTAAAATAATTTACCAAGACTTCTATACACAAAGAAGAGTTCTTCACCAGGTACACTTTTGTAAAGCATGCTATATCCTCTGCTATTCCGATTTTTCCAGAATTCCACTATCCGAATGAAATGATCCGTGACTGGGAATCCGAAACAAGTGAAACTTCAACGATAAAAAATTGTTCAACAGGCTGATTCCACTGTCGTGTGTTACAAATCAGGCGACTCATTAGAGTCTGGGGTCACTCATGTGTTTTCCTGACCAGATTCATTTGAACTCAAGGTTGTACCTAATAGCCAGACCTACTTCACTTTTGAGTTGTATTCACATGCAATTCCTGTCGGAGAGGGGGCGCAAATGCGCTGGATTTAGTGAATTAGCTCATCCATTTGTTTGAGGAAGTTTAGTGACCAAGACCTGGGCTAAATGCCAAGAAGGGGGCGCGATTCAAGGTACAGTGACTAGCCAATAAATAGAAACACAACTGGCGAAATGGGAAGTTTGGTTGATGATTTTCACCACACTTTGTTGCATGACATTCACGCTGATTACGGACGTAATTTGTTTTCTTTACGGGGATCGAAAGGCTCGTTCCATAAATAAGCTTTTCGTGTCTGGTGCACGAAAGGGTGCGGCTATTCCGAATGGCCAACAGTTCCACGCAGATGTACTTTATCTGGTGACAGGATGGTAGATAATCGAGTGTCGTTGGATGGTGGCTTTGAAATCTTGTCTGACATATATTGGTTATCATCAGCGGTCTGTGGTTGCTTAGTTATTTGAGTGACCTGAGTTCATTTGTTCCAGTGCTTTGAGGTATTGCTTTTTCCTGTATGTTACTGTTTACAATGTGTTCACTGAAAAGCTTGGCAGTGCATTGTAGCTGTTATGGTGTGCTCTATGGTAGGACGCATTCCCCGAGAAAATATATACAGATCCCACTACTTTGCACCTCTGTCCACAAGAAATACCCAGTACTCCAAACATGTTTTCCTTCGCTTTTCACATCACCTTGATTGATAGTAGAGCTACTTTCTCCAGAACTGAAATGTGGATTTAGTCTCGATTTACATGGGACTAAGTTTTACAGCATTTCAGTACAGCCGCATCTTGAATTTTATGAGACCTACTTAGCAAGTACTCAGTAAAGACACCTACCGCTCCTTGAATGAATATGGATTCCCTCCCCAACCAAAACTTTACGGAAAATTTTTCTGGCCTGACCAGAAAGCACGTCGAAAGTTCCCGTATTATTTCTTTTGTAGTATGAGCATTTAGTTAAAAAGCAGTGGGTGTCTTAATGTCCTGGCTTTCCGAGAGCTTCATGTGAATATCGGAACTATCTTCACAGGAGATGCGAATCCGACAACAACTACTTATGGATCATAACAGGGACCATTTCTCGGACCAAAACCATCTACAGTGAACCGCTCCGAGGAACTTCATCAAACAGAGAACCAGAAACCGGATTACAAACCGAGATTAGGCCCAGAGATACGCACACCCACCCCTGTGAGCTAAGCTCAACTGAGAGCCGTAATTAAGACAGCTCCATTATGGCATCAGGTTTAGTGAAAAAGTGTTCTCGACTATTGCTGAATATATGATAATGGTTTACTGATAATACCGTATCACAATTCGTCTCGTTAGGCGCGCATCTGCATTTTGCTTTTTGTACACTATTTCTGGGTCCAAAAGGCTGGGCCTGATATCCGCCAAGTACTGTTTAGCATCCGCAGAGGCCTCATCGGATTGGCCTATATTTGACTGTGGATGTATTGGATTCAAGCCCATTTGATAAAACCCTAACGGTTTTGCTCCGCAAAATCTGTACTTTTGCTCATAGAGAGTAGTCCTGTGGTGGCAGGCACGTAAAGTTCACCCAAGATAGAAGAGTTGAATTTTTATGTTTGTTGTTAGTTGTCTATATAATTATTCAGCTCTCAAGTCTCCTAATGAAAATAGTGGTGTGTAGACCTAAGAGAAACTGCCCGTAAACTCTGCGGTTTAATGCTGCAGCGTAAAACTTCCTCATTGTTAACGCCATTTACCATAAAACCAACAGGCGATTTAACATTAAGGGATGATCGGCAATAGAATATGACACCCCATTGCCTAGAGTTACGTTGTAACCGATGTCTTAGGAAGGAATAAGATTTACGACTCCAAAAATTTCATCAAGCTGTCGAATACTGTAAGAGTACCCCTCACAAAATCTGCGTGAACAGTGTTTTACATAAGTTAATCGAAAACCATCCGGAAACATGAAGGGATATTTGCTTCGCAAACGAGAACCACCCCCCTTGTGCTTCTCGTGTCAAAGTGGGTAGACAGAGATTTGAATTACTTTCTGGGAATTTATCCTAATGAGAAAAGTTAGTATAAATCCAGTTGTGTTGATTTCCTGAGACACAGGTATCTTCTGGACTTTTATGATTAAAATCACAAGAAGGAGAAGCTTGAAACGTTTCACATACTTTTGGGAACTTTCGAAGCAGTTAAAGCAGCTATTTTAAATCAAGCATAACTTTAGTTCACCTTTTTCTGTGTGCCCAACCGAATCATTTCTATTTGTTACTATGCGTCTGTTGTCTTTAGCATATAGATTAGCGCAGTCAACTCACCAAGCATTCTAATACCTATCCACAAATAACCACGCTTTTTAGTAGGTGCTCTATAATGCATGATTTATCGTTGAAAATAGGTTAGACTTGTAGCCAACCTTCATTTCAACTTACTTTTCCCACCTTACTGAAAAAAGTCTGGCCCAAAATCTTAATTGTAATATTTGGTATTAGAGGATACATGCGCACATCAGTGGACATTTTGTACAATAGACATGCCGCTAGATTTCCAGGAGAAAAATCAATAAATGATAATCATTTGATAAACTCAAGATTGAGGGTAACGCTTCCAGTTAATTGTACACTGAGACAAACTTCGATTTCCGAATGGGAATTCACCCTGCAAACTAAATAAACGGAAAAAAGCAGTGATTGTCATTGGTTAGATCTTTGAAATCTTAAGCACCAAGGTGAAAAAGAATCAAATATGTCACATGTGTTGTCACTCGTGCTGCAAGTTAATCCATGACGTGAATTGTACTGGATGGATACGCTGCCGCCACATCCTATCAAAACGCAAACGACTAAGACTTGTGACTCAACTGAATTGCGTAGGGTTCAACAACTAATCGGAAGGATACAGATTCGGTTTTTCTAGGGTTTCTCGATATCAGGATTGCTGATGAATCTCAATAAAGACAAACTAACTCTGTAGTTTTTTTTTGAATTTTTAGTGTATTTTAACTTTAACTGGGGGAACATTCGACTGAAGCACAGTTGAACCTCATTTAGACAGGCATGCAAAATTGGAAGGAGATACCCATGCTGCAGATGCTTGCCAGTATTTTTCCGCTTTTTGGGTCAATGTAAATTTTTACCAAATTCTGGTAGAGCTTTTTCTGCGGTACTTTAGGTACCTACAATTCAAAAGTCATGTGTATGTGATAAATTGGTTCAAAATTCTAAATTTCGATTGCCTTGTTCATAAAGCGACAAGAGATCACAGGTTGTCAAATTTTTCATCACAAATCTTTTTACACATAGATTTAAGTATATCATTGTAAGCATTATTATATGCCACAACTTGCTGGTCAAAGCGAAGTATCTAACTATATTCTTTGACAACAACAACAGGTGATTTGTTATAACATAATTCCGTAAATAGGAAAAAAGCAGAAAGCATGTTTTCGGCAGTGGCTGCTAAAATGTTAGTTGCAGTCCAGTCCTCCAAAAAATCAAGTAGATGTGTGCATAAGATTACAGATCTGGCATGGAACCAAACAGCTCTAGATTTTATTTTCCCTTGGCACAAAACCTCAGCATGTTTGGGGCAACAGAAATCAGCTAGAAGGCGGAACCCAGTTTAAGCATTTATATTCATGAACAAAAGCTTTGTAGGCCGTTTGCATTGATGCTGACATATTACATCGCCAGAATATGAGTTCCTGATACAGATACTCTTGGTAGCTGACAAACGGTGTAATTAGCAGTCGTCACCTATAGGCCTGGAAACAAAAAAAGTTTATTCATTTGTTTGATCCTGTGGTTACAGACAGACAGATATATATGAGTGTATTCTTGCTTGGGCTACACAAGTGAAATACACTATGCTATAGATAGCTCAGTTTTAGCCCTCCTGTTAGATTCAAGCAATCCGATCTTTATTCTAAGGGCTTCTTATCTATAAAGTTGCAAATTAGTTGCAGAAAGTGACTATAGCTAGGTTTCCAGCCACTAATGAAGCCGCAGGCTAAGCTCCTTATAACGTTGAGTCTTGCATTCAGGAAAGCCACTCACAGACAGTGGAACCCGAATGGCCAGATGGCAACACATTAACCCGTGTTTCTCTTAAACACCGGGCAAAATATCACCCCTTTATACTTGCACACCAGCCACGGAGTAAAATGGCTTGAAGAAATCAACTCCACGTTATGTTCCACGGACGTTAGGCTAAACATTGACACGCCAATAAGACCCAACCAGCTACATGTCTACCTACCTTTCTGTCGATCTATTCATCTATATATTTATCCTATCTACCTATCTACCTATCTATGTACCTACCTGCCTATATCTGTCAGTGTATATGCACAGACATACGTGTCTGCCTATACAAGAGTGTTTTCGTTTGTTGTCTATGTAAAATACCCAAGAATTTAGAAAATTGGCACATATCTGTGGATTTATTTCCAAAGGTGGAACAGAACAGTTTGAGTATTAGTTAATACTTCAACTAGGACTTCCTTTTGCATAAATTTGAAACCAACCGTTAGGATGATTGTGCAATGCGTTTGAGTTTTTCCCGTGCATTTCTTCTCTGATGTAGGTAATGTAATCTAAACTGGAATTTTTACTGGTGTGGTGGATTTGAACTGCACAGTAAGGTATCAATATACAATAAAAATTACAACAGGGTTTTTATCCGGCGAGAGTACGTCCACTAAAACTGAGTCGTGTTATGAATGAGGATCACAGCCACCTTCAGTGATATATTTTATATTCTAAAGTTCAACTTTGGGAACCTGAAACTCCAAGGAAATACAGTGCCACAGTTTCCAAAAAATAGCATTCAGGCCTTGTGGTTCATTCCTCTAACTTGTTAATTAGAACGAAGCGTCGTTAGTGAAGTTTTCTAATTAGTCTGACCGGCCTTGCCTAATTATCTTTGTTACCATCATTAGTAGAATGAATTCCTTACATACTAATGTACTATGTTGCTTTACCCACTCTCTAAGAGAAAATGGACCGTTCGGATCCTCGAAAATACCTAAGTTAATACAAATGCATAGTGAAAGTTCTCCCCAGCTTTTCATTTTCGGTGGCTTTATATGATCGACAATTCAATAGGCTTAGTAACTATGGGAGCTTAGGCGTTCGTTTGGTCAGATGCTCTTGTGAACTCCAAAGAAAACCTCAAAATGAGTCGACCAATTTATATGGGGTGATAGAAATGCCAGCTACTCGTGGCATTATATCTACATTTTGTTGTGGTGGGCAACCACTCGTTTTTGTATTCGCCTTGTACATTGAACTAAGTCGATGAACCTTCATGTACGCGTCCGGTTTACGCAGAGCCGAATTAAGACTGGAAGGAGAACAGAAGGCCCTATGCTAAAGTCATCATCATTCCCAGCTGATCCAAATTAGTTTCCAAACTGGATAGAAGGGATGGGCACTGTAAATACGAGGTGGTCTAGACGGCCCGCGCCACTTCGAATATTAAAACTACGTGCGCCACAATGGCTAGCCACTACTTGCTACTGCTCAAATTAGTCTGTAGAATGGTGGTCCTCAAGTGTCGCCTGTAGCACCGGTTTAGTCAAACATTCCTTACGGTAGCAGTACGCTGAATTAGCCGAATTGAACTAGGCTGCCTTGCAGCGTGGCAACTAGAATTAGCAGCTGAATTTTACGGGATATGGAAAAAGTGCTCTTATTGCAAAGACCTTTACATCTATCAGTCAGTAGTTTGGAATTACAGTTGTCCACCATGTTGGAATCACACCAGGTAACGTGTTAAAAGCGATTGTCATCGAGGTGCGTGCGCCCCTAGTGTAGATTGCAACTACTGGTGTGTATTAAATAGCCAGTCCAATACACCAGGACTAAAATGATTGTTTGAACAATGATTTATCTACTAAGCATGTCGTTGCTTCATTAGCCCTAATTGCTGCTTGCAGTCCAGGCCTGTTGGCTTTGGTTTACTCAGAGGCGTAAATCATTCACCTAATTTATTGGATAGCTCAGTGCAAACTCCATGTGATATTACATTATTTTTGGTTCAAGAGTCTGTTTCCTTGGTTAAATTATCAGATTACTGGTGTATGAAATAATTTCTCTTATATTAAGGATGAACCAGGAACATCCTCTGCAAGAAGCAGTTTCATCTTGTGGGGCCAGGTTTCTCGTAGCGACACATAGACCGCCATCTCATAGGTTACACTGAGTTAGTCTCGGTCATTAAGCCAGCTGACCAGGAAACGGTACTCCCTGTAGAGGCAAACGAACAAGGTTTACGGTGGGCTGTCAGAGAGGTAAATTCCCAAGCCTGGATGGACATCCACCAATCAGAACACGGGTCATCCATCAAGCCAGTAGGAATGCTCACGCAAACGACCAGTGATCGGCAAGGTCAACGTGGATAAATAGGCACTATATCACTCGACTTATACGCAAAAACCGCGGGCTTACAACCTCAATGCTCTTGCAACAACAACGCACTGATTACACCACCTCGACTGGTGATGAAGCATTTTCGGTCAGGTTGCCCAGCTAAGCAAACAAAACAACGGCCAGGATGACAATCTCACCTACCAGTATTCTCTTTAATTGTATCATTCCACACGAAGGAGTTCCTAATAGGCAAAAGCCCCTAACTGACAGCTACAAAATCCCTGACTAGTGCTTGCCATGCGGATTGAAATTAGGTTAATTGTCCAGAAACGTGGAGGCACAGTCGTCAGAGCTGGCCGGCTGAAATCTCTCACTACCTGCCTGTCTGATCGGCATATTTACCGACTGCAGCAAATTATTCCCCCTTCCGTTTGAACAAATATTGATTTTCATCCCATTCGTTTAGTCGTACATCCGTTTCAGGTAGCCATTGCGGTCCCTGTAGACTGCAGCTTCCAAAAGAGGATTCTTAAAAATTAGGACTCACATCTGATGAAAAGGGGGAAATTTGGACTTTAAATTGGAACTTGGATGTCTGCTGCAGACAGCTTCCAGAAATACTGAGATAACGACATAAAATTGATTTGTAGTCATATCCTCAGAAAAGTTTGGGTAATATATCACAATTCCCAGTGAAAAAGAAATGTCACCATTTAGCTACAACGCAGAAAGTAGAGAAAAAATTCATCCAAAGTAGTACCTCAATTTCTTTAAATGAGTCACCATATGGCAAGCATCTAGAGATTCAGTTCAAACAAGATGATTTCAGGCAAGCGCTGGACACACAATTAACCGAAAAAAGGAAATTGGAATAATCAACGAATTCCATATGATTTAACGAAACAAAGCCTTCTCCCACTGATCCACACTTTGTGTGATACTGTTTTGAAAGTTTTTATGACGCAAATTTCATGCTTACAATGTCGCCTGACGACCTCTTCACGACGATAGCACCCTTAGCTGCAGTTTTTTTGCTGACAGCAAATAAAACCTTAAGATCTTACTTAATGTAGCTGGATAATCTGAAAAATGTTCTAAAATGGAACGGCTAGATTGCTACACCAGGAAAGCAGTTTTGGAACCAGAACTGTATTTACTATGGTGAAAGACTGCAATCCTCATATTCGTCTATCTAACGAGGCGTTGATATCCATCGCGATAAGGAAATAACTGGAATTGTGGTAGTTTTATCCTTTGTTATTAGATATGGTGGAATCGGACAGCCTAGGAGTTTTGCCACATTTCAGCGTATCACCAATCCTTTGACAAACCCTAATTAATGCCATTTGCAACAAGCGTTTTGGTATCCAAAGTTGTAATGTGCACTGTTATTTTCTTTTAAACTCCGAATGATGGCTTGAGTATTTCCAGGCAGTATTTTCAAGAGAAAAACTAAGAATAACAGTAATAATAATCAGCCGCACAAACTTAATTAAGGGAGACACCCTAAAATATTTATCCAAATGCTGGGACGCATAAACCGTCTGTACCAATTTTTTGAAAGCGATTGGGAAGGATACTTCCTGTGTGTTTGAGCTTTTGCAGTCTACCCACAAAGTTCTCAAAGAAAGCTGCAGCGTTAATTAGTGTTTAAATGTGCTTTTAATGTTTTAATGTGCTTATAGCTGTCGAATAGCACACGGAATGTTTGCGGTGGTTCTACGGAGCAATGCAGTGTCACTAATCTAGAAGCAGTCCATTCTGGGTTTCATGATAATTTCGACGACACACTTTGATAAGGTTGATTTACCAGGAGTGCCGCCGTCTTACGGCACCATAGACAGTGAGGAATGTGGTACATTCCAGTGTTTGGGTGGTACAAGTTTGTGCAAGGAATATATGAATGTTTTTGGCTTGTTAGACACAGGAACTAGGACCTCACGGGTAAGGTTCTCAAGAACAAGCGTGACATCCTTCTTGAAAACAGTGAAATGCACAGTTAGGTACTTAGAACCGAAAAACGCTTAGTAAATTATGGGACATCAAAGGATGTTACTTTTTCTTAGAAAACACCGGGACAAGTTCCTCTTCAGCTGTTTATTTATAGCTAGTTCCCAATAAACAGTTAACTTCCCTGCTAAATTTGCTAGAAGGAGTCGATCAGTTTTGTCCCACCTTGGTTGGCAGTACTTTGTTGTAGTTTTCCAAACCGTGTGTAAATTTTATCATTTCTAAGATTTTTTCTGTCCAGAAGTATATCTGTATTGACAGAGGACGTTCGAATAACGTATTATAATCAAAGTTATTGCAACAGAACAGAAATTCGTCACAACCTGTCGACTGACTACTCGTCTCAGAACAGTTCGAATGTTCTCTAACCAAGCCTCTCCTTTCGCAAAAGCGCAAGTTTTTCCTCATAAATTTAAATCGGACACCTATCCAAGAAAATGAATATCGGTTAAGTTCTCTGTTATTTCCACTCGTTATAAAATGAAGGGTAATATAAGACCACCTAATGATCATCATTAGGATTATTAATGATATCTGAATTCTTCACCTTCTCATTAAAACTCACCTCCGTATGTTCATGTGATTCAGGTGTATTTGGGCTTTTAGGCTTAATATGTAGCAGCTGGGTTTTCTTAATTAACTAGAATGGTATGTGAAAAACAGATAATGAGAGATAGGTAGCTGCTTGGGCATTAGTTACCGGGTAAATGAAATTTTTCTTTTGTGAACTATTTATCATTTGAGGAGTCGTAGTTAGCTGAGAGATCCAGTGGAATAGCATAAACTGACCACATGAAATTTAACAGGAAATGCCCACAGATGATTTCTCTAGCCTGAACTAGTCAACTGTTTCTCTAGACCAGCTCTGACTCGACAGTAGTGTTAAATAATGTGCGATTTTCGGGATTGCTCGGCTGGACAGTCGGCATGTCGATAACGGTATGAACACGGTGAACATTAACAAGAGCTTTGCGTTAACTCAAGTTCAATAAAACTGTTTGACAGTTCCATGATCTCCATTGGCCTTCTTTCTGAGGCTTTATTCTTGGAGCTTCGCACAAGCAATATGTGCGACAGACAAAGTGAAGTCGTATTGCCCTCTCAAAGAACCACCCGTAGAAAACCGCAACGTCAGTGTTCTTCAATTGTTAGCTGCGTAGATGGCTGTCCATGTGAGACCGCGGTGTGTCCCATTTGCCGAGTAACCTATTTATAGGATTATATTATTTCCTATATAACTAGTTATCTACCATCAACCTTTCAATATTGAAATCCGCACTAAAGTACGGTGCGATATTTTTCTCAAAACCATGATTGGAATAGTCAAGCTTCGTCAACTGAGGAAAGCTAGCGGTTTTATCTTTTTCTAAGTAAACAGCTTAACTAAATGTTAAATCCAATTGGAATAGGCTTAGTCATTTCACCAATGACAAATGTCTGAAAATTGGCCATTTTTCATGTGTTCCTTGGTATCTACACACTAGGTGTACGGATTTTCAGCCGGCCTTATACTAAGCTCTCTCAAGGTGCATGAACTTTGTGATTCCAGAGGATAAACTAAGAACCGACTGTTAGCAGGCATCGATGGTGGCAACAAAGTCAATTGCGCATGGTTACCGTTGTCTCTATCAGGATAACTGTGTTGCTTTTGGCTCTAACTCATGTTCAAATGAATACTATCTATTAATCGTTTAAATAAAGCAAAACGGGTGTCATGCCCAACAATCAAAATGTTTCTAGAGGAATATCCTCTGCAGATGGACCGTTTAGGTTGTCCTGCCTTAATGATGGTGAAACGGCATAGTGATAAGGCTTTCAGCTTCGCCTCAGATTGAAAAGCACGTGCTCGCCTCATTTAATCCCGCGGCTTAATATCACACGTTAAACTCGCCGCTGTATGTATTACAATTTACAGTGTTTTGTATATTACCTTACCACCCAAGCTGAATTGTGTAAGATTAGCTTTTTCTTGTATCAATGTGCTCGGGCTTGTTCACATGATCTTCATTCTCGGCTTGAGAAATATTCAGCAACTTTTCACTAACCGGTGAGTGGTTGAATGGAGGGTACGCAAGCACATGCCATATAACACGTAGTAATGGATGCAGTGAAGGCTGACAGTCGATATTTTTACTAGGAAAATGGTATCAATACCGTGACGATCATACATCACTTAAGTTTAGGAACCACTGTCTACTGCCTCCGAATTTTAGGGAGGCGTTTCATGTAAATGGCAGAGCCAATATCTTTATCCAGGATGCTCTTAGATAAAGAGGTGTATCAGTAAAGTTCTTTTACTGAATACACTTACTTTTTCCCATTCAACTGAAGTAGTGGTCATCGTAAAATGCGAAAAAGCATTGTTGGAAGGTGGACGCTGTCTCGATAATCTCGATACACTAGTAGACATACAAGTAGTTTGGACAAAAACAAGAGACCTTGTGTTAAACAGAAACCCACGGCTTATTTTTCTTTAAGCGGATGCCTATCGAAATATGCCTTCTATTTTATCTAACATTATTGTATTAGACTTTACGCGTGATTCGTGTTGTCTTTCTTTTCCATTAGCGGCTGATGTCTACCCAGGCCATAGTGCACTGTCCAAAATCCTCCATAAGAAAACAGTCATAAAAAGCTCTTTAACTACACCTACCCACCAGTTATGTATTTTCATAAACAGCCTTCTCATCAGAACCCGAAACTATTCAAAATATACACTTTCTCTACATCTATCAACAGTAAAGAAATAAAACAGATATATTGCCACTAAAACAACACGTCGTTTTAACTGTTGTGGACATAAATGGTCAGTCACAGAAAATATGGGATTAACCGCCATCATTTGGTCCATTTTTTCTATACAGAAATGCACAAATTGTCTGCGTTAGTCCAGCGCACAGGAGAATCATTGAGCATCCAGAAGCGACTTCCGTATCAAATCATGTATATTTTATTGAATGTGTAGGATGAATCAACTTCATTAAAAGTGTACGCCAAGGTGAACTTCAACCAGCTGATTTCATCCAGACTGTAGAAATATCATAAGAAATTATCCCACTATAACATAATTATAACTGTAACATAAACGCTATAATGCTTACTTTACTATTGTAAGTCCAAAAGATTTTGACTGATGGAAATAAACTTTTCTATCTTATATTTCTGCCCACCAGCCCATACCTGGTACTGACTTCAATACCACGTCGATTATTCATGATCGTTCAAGCTTCAAATGCAGAACGCCTCTACCAGCACAGTAAGCTGCTACGAAGGGACTGTTTGTTTTGCCATGCGTGTCATCTTCCACCTAGGGAACAGTTGCTTTGCTGTATCTAATATGATTTTTAGCGTCTCCTTTAAAATCTATGAATATGGTTAGGTTCGCCACGATTGACACCAGTGACCCTCAAAGAAATGTGCTACACACAGCCGAACACAGCACGGATCAAATGGCCGTAAAGGACTTTTACTGCAGAGCACTGAATTTCTATTACGTTTGTTTTATGCCTTTCTACAGTAAGCATTTATTCGACTCAGTTATGCCCCTCATATAGGGGTGCAGCCGGAACAATAAATGTCCGCGTCAGATGCAACGGTTTTGGTATGGAAAGCTTACATCCGTTTGGAAAACTTTACACATGGTGGTAAAGTCTTAAGGAAATATCACATAGTACATTCAGTGATAAATACCAAATTGTGTTTACCTAGCCCGTCTTACTTACAGAACAGATATGTCACTATTCTTCCTGCATCTATAAACTGATGGGTAATTCATAACTAAATGAAACTACGAGACTAAAACAGCCCAAAGCCAGATATTGCTATATTCCAAGTGTGAAAGCCTTTACTTGAAGGTAAGCAAGACTTGCCGGTATATTGGTTTCCTGAGTTTGTTCGTTTTAGTCATTATCAACTGGTAACCTCTGCTGTACTTGCTAATTCAACCTCCGTACAAGCAACACAAGGCACCTATCGCCTGAGTCGAAATCCTTCGATAAAGTTCAAATTGATAATTCCTCAGGAATGTTCACCACAAATAAAAACATATTTTTAAACATGATGCTTTGAATTCCTAGTACTGAATCCGTTAAATTTAGAACGCCTCTATTCTAGCAACAGCTAGTCTCGGATTCACTACATTTTTCTCTTAATAAATTTGTTCACAGTATTTTTGATAACACAGCGGACACATGTCTACAAATTGCGTCGGTTTTAGAGTTCTTTCATAAATTTTGTACGCAAATCAAAAATGTCTTTTCGCGTATTTATGTAAACAAAATCAAACTGCTTGTCATTATTGCCTAGAAATATTCCTTCTTTGGAAATCGGACCTGACGCAAATTTGCAGTACATTAAATATATCTGTTATCGAATCAGACTAAAGTTACAGTTATTGCAAGCGAATTCTTTGCCATTGCTTGAAGGTATTGCAATTATTCTGTGAAAACATCTTATACTAAATAATGCTGCTGAAGTTTTTATAAAAACAATCGAATCAGTAATTTACTACCTACTTTGGTTCCTCGTAGAGGTGTCTTTTTGCACAGTATTTTTAACTTGTTGAAGTTCCAAAATATGCGCATCCATAAACCAATATGGTGGATCAAAGTACTGTTGAATGGTTTTCGTATGTCCATAGATTGAGCGCAATTAAACCATTTCTAATGGTTGCTGTTTTCAGACGTTACGTGAGTTTTTTTTCAAAGGTGCTATCTTTATGAAAAACCTTGGTGGTAAAAAGTTTCAGGATACTATAGGCTCACCAAACATATGGAATAAGCAGACCATGTTTTAAAATATCAGTGTTTATTGTAGACTTCAGAAGCTTGTCGGGTAACTCCTGCATTCTTTCATTCATACCCTTACACTATGACAAATTTTCTCGATCTCAAACCACCGTTTAATAAAAAACGTTTGCTGCAAAATTTTTGCGTGCCTTAAAATTTGAGCCGAATATTTTGCTGCTTGGACGTTCATTTTGGAACGCAAAATAGTACATTTCAACCCATGTTTTGAGTTTTGTATGAACTCGGCAGTAACTTTGCCGCTTCCAGAAACAGCCACATACTGCAATGAAACTTCTAAAGTGGATTTCACCAGAGAGTGTTTTTCAGTGTCAGCGTTATTTGGGAGATGCCAAAAAAGACTGCTGCGTGACACAGAATACTAGGGCCATAAAAGTGGTTAAGTATTTTTTAGATACGCCCGTATTTTTTGTTTACTTCACTTTACGCAAGACTGTAATCAGAGCTGAGCAGGTTATAAATTATTTTAAATGTGTATGGAAATTTCCGTGCCTGCCATTTAAAACGTTTGCATTTTTCGTGGGCACTCGTTGGTTGTTGATCACGAATTTTATTGGCTGCGCAAAGTAATTACGTCAGCCTATTGAAAAATGTTTGCTGGACCAGTCATTGGTTAGACTATCTGCACCAACCTGAAAGCAGTGCAGTTTTGAACCTGTGTTGACATATATAAACACAAGTTACATCAAGTGCTAAAGGAAGTTTCCGAATAATAATGAACGTCACCTTGCTCTTTGGATTGGTCGTCCTTGCAGTTGGCTTTGCATACCCTACGTGTAAGTGTTCAATACGCGTATTAAAAAATCACCCAGAGGATTGAGCGACGGTTACGATATTTAGCTTATCTTTCACAATGAATACGTTTCTGAAACAACTAAGATGTATTTATTTTGTTACAATGACCAGCTCCAAAAGAGTAATCAAAACTTGAAGTCATAGTAATAATACACGTTATGTACACATTATCAAGTATGTTGCTGCAGAGGGTCAGTTATGTAACATTTGAACGACTGCAAGATTAGAAGATTAGAAGCAACCTCAACAACAAACTTTTTTTGCGTTTTCTTACTACCAGGGTTGCCGATGAAAAATGCTTTTCATAGTCTTGATATAAAGATGGGATTTAGTCGAATGACTACAAAAACCCAGCCTCGGTGATTGTTTAACCACCTAAGAATTATTCTACTAATAGCCGCTTCTCAAATGTCCAAATATGTTGCGTTGAAACGAAAAACCAGGGTTTAAGTGGTTAATCTCGTGATATATTTTTCTCAATAGCAAAATAAGACAAGGCTAGTCATGCTCAAATCAGCCCCCGAAGAAGATTTACAGGCTTGTCTGATATAATCAGCAAATCTATAAAAAATTTAAAAGTTTGATACCAATATCTGATTAGTCCATCAGCTCAAAAACTCACCGGATTCTTCAGAATTCTAGTTCTGCATGTTGTAACCAAATTTTGAAGTGACCGTTTTTAATGAAACGTGTTATTGCGGCCTCTCAATTATGGACCTATGACATGAAAAATTAGTTGAAAATCCAACTGACAAAGCTGTTTGTCCTTATTATTATTATTATTATTACTATTATCATTATTATTGAACTATATATGTACCCTCCACAAGTATCGTTCAGTTGCTATCTACTCTCATAACTTACCGTCACCTATACTTGACGTGTGTACAAAGCTGACTTCTTCAGGGCAATTTTTCACTGCTTCTTCTTATGTGAAATTTGGAGCAGCCAGCAAACTTGGTAAGTTGATGAAAACAGAAGGTTATTGTTTCACTGGTTTTTGAGAAAAATTAAGAAATGCGGCTGGATAATTTGCTAATTGGCTAATTCAACTCATCTGTGGTATGCACTGAACATATGATTGTTGAATCATTTGTTGAAAAATGTAACAGTCATATTTACAACGAAAAATTTGGCTTTGGCTATAGGATATCAACGTGTGTCCCCGGAATGATCTAAATAGAATATTACCGCTAAGGCAGAGCTGGAATTTAACCGTCAATAAAGAAGACTCCAGAGTTTTTTTCAAAAAACGGATGTCCTCAAAAATGTCTAGCCTTTTACATGCAAAGCTAATTCTGAAAGTAATTCGTAAAAATTTAAGGCAGGTCAGGGTTGGGAGGTTTATTGTTTATTTGAGGAACCAGACTAAGTTATATCTCAATAAAAAGCAAGAAGGCACGCATAGTGCCAAGCATAACAGATGGTCCAAATTTCGGTAACATGGCCAAAAAGTTACCATATACTTCATTTTCTTTCTTCTTTGGACCGAGAACTAATAACCAGCAATAGTTTACAGAGCGCCTGGTTTATTCTGTTAAGCACATTCTTTAAGGAGCAAGTAATAAACAGGTCACTCCTCATCAAAGATGATTCATTATGATTAACATTCGCACTCTTTACAAAACATTTAGGCTGCAGGATGGTCAACAACTAGGTGGCACACATAAATAATTCTTATCAGCTGGAAATCGTAACAAATCATGTATCCTGAAATACAGGGAAAGAGAAAATATTTGCTTAATAAGAAATCCAGGCAAACTAGTGTACGTATACCAAAGCTGACACAACAGTTCACGCGCCGTTGTTCAGAAGTCTAAGAACAATCCAACGAAATGTTTCTATTAGACCAAATGTGCCATTTTTACTCAGATATATACAATAATTGCATACAGAGATCTGTTTGCAAGACTTTGGTTCTGGGTAGGTCAAAAAAATTTCGTCTATTTCTGTCCCTCCGAAAAGGACCATACGTAAAAAGTGAGTACTTAAGAGTTGCAATTTTATGTCAGATTACATGTTTGGTAGATAGGGTAAAACTGAATGCAAAATGCATGAACTATGTTTGCTTGCAGGATATTACGATGTGAAAAAATTAGGCAGTTTCTTCTACTTATGGCTGAGATAACTTCGCCAGCTATTTTTTGTACCGTGAAATTTTACATGATACTGAGAACAAAAATAGACACTTAACACTAAGGATGACTAAACAAGCTAAGAAAGACGACGCTTTCTATCTTGGGAGTTTTGTTTTTCGTCACAAAATAGGTAGGTTTTATTTGTCCTTATATTTTACTGATTAGACCGCATGGATGCGGAGATGAGATCTAATCACTCGCTAAGGAAGAAGACACTCCGATACATTTGCTAACAATTACTTGATATTCCTTTCCGAAAAGCCAGCTTAAGGGACAAATGTTGGTGCAACCTTACTAGATTTTCTCCGTATTCCGCAATAGAGGATAAGTAAACATTTCAGAATTGACCGTTCTGAGGGCTCCTGTGTCGAGCAAGCTTCAGTTTTGGTTATCCAACTTCAGTCTATACAAAATCACCCTTCACATAAATGGTGACAAATATGCAATGATCATTCGGAAAAACGCCCTTGATTTTTGGTAGCAATTTCATATGTATAGCTTTGTTATATTACGGAGTACTTATCCAACAAACGCCGAAGATCGTGTAAATTGACACTGGATCATAAGTATTGCAAACAGAAAATGGCAGGGTGACTCTCATGCAAAGGTGCGTGCTTTTTAAAGATATTACCGTTTCTGGGTCTTGGAAAGTAAAGTTTAGTGTTTGCACAGCAGGCCTCAATGAATTACGGGTGGTGGTTATCGCCTGAAATGTTGAAGTACTGTATCCGATTGTCACTTTCTAAATAAGACTTAATTACGTCATTTTTATTTCCATCAAACGTCCCAAGTCTAATGAGCCCAACCGAAAATAGGGGCGTGTCGAAGATTTAGACGTCATGTATTGACAAAGTTGTGAAAGTTAAATAAATATATATTTCTGCCAAGCACTTATGGAGGTGGCCATTTGAAAAGCATCCTCTACGATGCTAATCAGAATATCCGTCGTAACATTGTGTCAGTTTTCGTTGCCTTTTGCAAAATGAAAAAGTGCGAACTCCAAGCAGATAGAGAGCATGAAATCCCTTCTGATTTTATGTCCTATTTGGTTCCACAAATCACTTTTGGGACTATTACCATCTTTTTAAATTACTGTGAAAATTACTCCAAGTAGAAGAAAAGGAATAAGACGGTTTTATTCGAGGTGGTAACAGGGGTGAGAAAGTATTATCTCTTCTATGAAAAATTGGCGTTCGCACGCTAACTTTGTTGTTTTGCTTGTTGTTTACTTGACGTAGCATGATGTGGTCATAAAAATGCCAGTTGCCCTTGTTGACGGCACAGAGGGGTTGAATTTTCAACTTCCTTCCTTACTTCTTTACTAACATCTCATAAGTTTTCACATTTGTCATGCCCTAAGTGGAGGATTGATCATGCACACAAAGCTTGGGTCTATGATAACTGGTGAATAAATAGGTTAGGTGACTTAAAGTCCGGAATATTTTATATTTTTCCACACGCGGTGTGACTGAATGATGTTAAACTTCGGTTAGGTAGCTTGGTCGAAAAAAATACAACTCAAACGGGTCAACTATTGAGAGCAAAATGACGTCATTAAAATAATTTGACCAACTTATGTAGAATTTGAAGCCGTTTGAGACGTACTTTCCAAATAACTGGAAACATTACGCTGACCTGTTACTAGTCGACGGTGTCGCTTTTTAATCCGGCAACAAAATTTTATCTTACTAATCATGATATCGAAAACGATAGTGTGTACTGAAAGAGATGCATCTGTTGGCCAACTGCTATCCTGTAATACGTAGAAAAATCTAATGCCGGTTGTATATGTTCACTTGCGTCTCATTTCAACGCCAAAGAATTTATCAGCAAAAATAAAACGAAGCATCAAAGATAAACAAACAACTATCTGTGAAGCTCAATTGAGAGGGTCGACCTGATAACTCATATCGAAGATTATCCAATTCCTTATAGCCCCATCATTAATGGGGGTTCAGGTTGTCGAAGATGATTAATTAGGCATGGCATGAACAAATATAAAAACACAACCACTTCACTTTTTCTCTAAACACAGAGGTTTACCTCGGTAAGTTACGATGTTACCAAATTTGGTCGAATTTATCATATCAAAAACTTAAATCTCTCCGGGACTTCTCAATTTTGTCAACCTACTAGAATTTTACGAGTAGTCAAATTATTGGCACGTGACGTCGGCAGCTCGGATGCCATGCTTCATGATTTAACGTTAGGTTTTCTTCATGCAATTAAAAATAAATTTACTGAAATATAGAGCTTATGCTCATCCTATCGAATTTACTTTTGCCAATAAATACCCACCAGTTGTTGCTTCTTGAACTTTAGCGTTTGATTTGACGACTAAGATTCATTTACCCTAACCCATCATTTGTAAGACTTAGTAATCCATAATGGTGGACAATAAATTTTAACCAGCACGCAAAGTTGAAAGCCTGCTAGTTGTATGTGTTTTTGCACACTGACTTTTCATTGGGCTTAAGACTCAACCAGGCTACTCACGTCGCTTTATGAGGCTCTTGCGGTTTAGGCGAATAGTCACCTAGCGACTAATCCATCGACCGTTTACTAAATCTTTCTAAGAATGGCTCCAGCCGGTTTTCCTGCTGTCTCAAAACACGTGTGTAGATTTCCATTGCAAGACCACCAAACGCTTTGTTATGGTACGGCGGAGTTCATCAAGTTTTATTAGGTTTCATTAGAGCTCAGTAAGTTTAACTATATCGTTTTTCTGCTGGCCTGCAAAAACACAAACGGCAGAAAGGATAAGTCGGAGAAGTAGCAATAAAATGATCAGATTCATGAGCATATCTTAATTAAAAGTGAACCGAAATTTGTTGCGACATTTTGTAGAAAGACAGGGTCGTGGTTTTGTGAACCTAGCATTGCGCATCCGAGCAACAGAATTCCCAACTAATCAGGATCAAGAAAATTGAACTAACAGACTTATACAGGCGTTACCGTTTGGGATGAAATTTTATGGCCTTGTATGCTTTTACCAAACTCGTCCATTTTCCTGTACGCGTAACGCTTTTCAGAGGCTTTTGGATGTAAGTCCTTTTCCACCAGTCAATTCATTTTTCACTGAAGATATTATCTTAATGACCATAACTTCATATGAAAATGTAAATTCTTCGCCATTTAACTTTAAATTATCAAGTATGAATCAACCAGACAGGTTAACTCACGGTACTTGCAAGCCTTTTGTAATTCCGAGAGTGTGAATCGGGCGACAATTATCATTTAAAAAGTTCACCTTGAAAAACTTGGCAAGAAAGACGATTTTCCTAGGATGTTATTAATGGTACATATAGACAGTTCCGGTAGCGATTAGCATAGTTAACACATTTTGAAAGCTCGTTTGCATACAAGGGCGTTGTCAGTACAGGGCTTTTTATGAATAACTATAGTGAAATGCAAATTTCAGATTATTTTGTATTTGACAACCTAAAAAATGAGCAGCAAAGACCATCAAGAGACATCACTTTACTTAAGAAGAATAAGCTTGCGCACCTTGGCGAATTGATCGAAGGAGTAGAATCGAATACCTTCAGGATAAATAAACCATTGAAAGTGCCCTACATGTGACTAGCTAAGACTACTGGCCCCGTGATAAGGCATGCTGAATTTTATTCAAATATTCGTATACAGTATAAATGTATGCTCACTTCACCGCATAAAATTTAACAGTTTCAATATAAACTTCGGTTAAAACCAGCAGCTGTACATAATATTTTAATCAAGTTATTCGTATCACACACAAGACATCATTCAGTTTTAGAATGGACTTGATTTTCTATTGTGGACAAACATGTATAGCTAAAGGCGTCTGAAATAGTAAAATATCACGATGTCAACTGTTAGATAATCACCGCTTTGCTAACACCGCTTATCTACAAAACTTGAAAATGTGTATTGCTGGGCTATATTTGCTTAATATTTCTGACGTGGCACTACTTCAGTTAGTTGGCATTCGTAAAAAGTCTCATCCATGCTTTTCATGAAAAACTTGCACACCTTTTACAGAAATATACAGCTTTAATCCCGTTGTAAAATGATAAACGTTTCGTTTAAACAACAGCAACCAAATTTTATCAGCGAATAGTACACAACAAAGAATGTTGCATTCTTATTTTTTTCTTGCAAACTGCCATCAGTTAACCTTCTGCATAAGGATAAATGCCCCTCGACAGCGCAATGAATTTTCACAGCTGGATCACTAATACGCACAAATAATATCCGGGTTAATTGTTAAAAATAGCACGCTTCTGCAAACAAAATTCCGCTAGAATGTGTTTTTTCTGTTTACCAACTCATATCTGATACAAATTAACCCTCCTGCTAGGGGCCAAAGAAATCTGCATACATCCATACCAGTGTGAGATAAAACCACTTTTAACTTAAAAAAGTGGTGTAGGTCTTCCCACGAAGTTAGTAAGATGGCCCAATATTATGTCGGTAAAGTTCAGGCGAGCGGCTTTATCTAGTAAACAAATACATATGCCTTGCCACCCAAACTCACCATCGAAATACTCAAACTCTGGGGTTGAGTTATGTTTACACCATTGCCTCAAGTTTTGTGCACATCAATATTTTCGAATTATTCAAAAACGAGACTGCCGCGTGATGATACTCAGCTCTCTAGGGCTGGTTGCTTTTAAGTAAACTAGCTGGAATAAATCACATAACATATTCCTTGTACTACGTTTAATTTGGATTTTTCCCTAGATAACGATAATATTTGACCCCTTGATATCCACCACCCTAATGAGAAAATCTGCCCCACATACAGTTACTTTCAATCAGTAAATAGACCTATCCTGCAAAGATTGCTTTTCAAAACAGATCGCTCTTTCTTTGCTCCTTTGATCAGTAGTAATTTCTCTCCGCTCGCAATGGAAAGCATTCTCAGTCCCCGGGAGAACCACATAACCGTTTTTCAGCGCTTTATTAAATTACAGGGCTTTTTTATGGCAGTTTGCTTTCCAGAAAGTACCTAGGTCCTTCCGCAGTTAAACGGTGCAAAACTCTCTTTCAGTTACTACTCAATACTTGTCCTCCAAATATGATGATTTGTGCTGCATACGGTTGGAAATTTGGACGCGGTTGTTTCCTTCAGTAGGCTACACCCAAACGTACTGTGCAGGGATAATTTTGATCAACAAAAATCTTCAAATACCACACGGTAGCATTACGTTGAAAAGACATTCTGAGCTAAGAAAAAAAGCATATTTTGATTTTTACTGCAATTTGAGCTAATAACTTATAAAGCTGCTGACATAGCAAACATTGTGTAAACAATCAGAGAGACGATTGTTTTGGAATTCAGATACTAACAACACAGCATAAAGTTTTTTGGTTTATCGCCAGGTTTTGTTGTTTTGTCAGGCAGACCAGTCATACGAAAATGAAGTAGAATTTCTATGCCTTAAAAATAATGCCATACCGAAGATCAAACGAATATTAGTTGCGAGAGTATTATCATTTTCTTACGGATACCACTATTAGGTTCATACAGATTTTTTCTACTTCTTAGTGGCTGAAGAAGTCGAAGATGAATGTAAGTCATAAACACTACGTGTGACAAAGAAACCAAATCAGAGGAATTTTATGCGCGAAGAAATCCTGACTTTGTACGGATTTTGACACTTTAGTTTTTGCACAGTTTCCATTGAATTCTACATAAGATTTTGTGTGGCGCTCGATCGTTTGTGTATACACCGTCTAGAATATAATTATTGTATTGCTCACTTGCTAGTGATTCATCTCACAACACGTAACTTGACTGTGAGCGGGGTAAAAGTGCCAAGTAGTGGCGTAGATGAGCAAGGTTTGTTTTCATTACAGTCATAAGGATAAATTATAGACGCGGATAACCAGAATGTTACGTATCAATAATATGGCAACAGTTGGGGTGATAAAATTGATAAAACCAAACAAATATCACAGATCAACCGAGAGAGGATGAATCGCAAGCACACACTTGGGAACGATTTTTGACTTGTAATCACAAGTCATATTAATTCATATGTAAAAGAGAAGCAAAACCTCAAAATTGTTTCACTGTCACTTGAACTTCTAAGTAATGCGTAACCTAAGAATTTTATAGAGATTTATACCTTGCTGAGTATCCCCATACGGTAAGAAGTGCCCAACTAGCGGAGTGGTAGACTAGCACCTATGCAGAATAAATGGAATGGTACAAGATTTCTGCAATGCTTTTAGCATATACTGGAAATAAAACAGTATCAGTTGACCACTGCTTTAGTACTTAGAGAGATCCCTGTATTAGGCCTCAGATGAGACTCACCTGCTGGAATTTTCATCTTTCCGTTCAAGACTAATCAAGATGCTATAAGAAAGTGCACATCTATGCGTGAACACGACTACACTGTATAATATTGTATGACTGACCCACATTTCTTGACACATTATTATGCCATTCAGTCAGTGATGGTGAGTTGGGTGCCCCTGTATGAACGTCAGTAAAACCGATTGAAATTTTTCAGTGTTCCCATCAATTGCATTATCTCGGCTCACCAAGATTCATGTTACTTATCAAAAAATGGCTGCCAAGTAAAAAAATCCGTATGCTGTACAAGCAAAAGGTAGGGTACCTGATGATGACTAGACCTTAATTTCAGCGGTTATGCATGTGACATACGTGTAAAATGTAACACACGTTCCTCTATCTTAGTGTTGTGGTTATTAAATCAGGAGTTAAGAGATTTCGTCCGTTAATATTTATCCAATTACTTGGCAGCGTGAAATCAAATTTGTCTGGCATTCAACCTGAAAGCCATAACTGTATTTTTAGTGTTACATGTATCTATCACTTATGCAAGGAGAAGATGACGAATTCTTGCCTCCAAAAAAGACCACTGTTAGTCGTCCGCCAAATTCACCAACAATTCTATACCTTCGTTCCAGTTCAACGTTCTGCTTATGAGGCTAATATATTAGCTTGGCTACATAAACGCTGTGGATGCAATATGCATAGTATGACTTAGAAGCTGTCGGGTACAACTTTTGTCAGGCCTTTTTTGGAGAGTTCGGATTTGCTTCAAAGTTTGGAGGTAGTAAGACTGGACTTGACCTAGCTTTGCTCTCGAAGAATTAATTTTTGACTGCCAGTCAAAACAACCGTCTTGGTTGTGTGAAATGGCAATTTCACCAGTCAGTAAACACAACCTAATTTATTCATTCCGCATTATGAAATACAAGAGTACCCTGTACACTACCCTACCAGTCCAAAGACAGTCCTTGTGAAGACATTTCTACTGTGAGACGACCTGAGTCGAGGTTGAAAATCTTGTGTGAACTTTTATTTTTTGTATGATTGAACTTCCGCTCTGTTGCTGACGCAGTTTCTAGCATAGTTTGTTGTTGAGTCCTAAAATCACCTGCAATTTTTAGCTACTCTGCCTTGCCTTACCGCAAAGCAGAATCTTGATATTTTTCAAGATAGACAAGCCATTGCATTTAGGAGAAATACGTAAGATCGTTGAGCATTGGTTTCAAAAGTGTAAGCGATCTTAGTTGCGAGTTCACAGACATGCATTGTGACGCCATATTATTTGTCTCGGTATGTTTTTATTGGTGGTACGTGTTGCATTCTTATTTGTTTTCTGATAAAAATAACAATATCACGAGATTTCAAGTTGACAGCCATTTTTAAGATAGATTTGTTTCCGTTTGCTCTAGATCGTAGCCTCTGTTTCCTCTTTAAAGGCAGTTTTTAATTGAGCAATAATGAAAAGATGATGATTGATTGTTCGCACTTGGTATTAGATGCTCTATCTAAGCTCCTTCTTTTCATTTGGCCTGTGTTAATATTAGACGGACAGTGGTTATCATTTTGTCATAATGAACGATAATTTTGTTTTGATTAAAAAAACTGATTTCTGTTGATTGATTTTTATGGACTGATTTTTATTAAATTGATTTAATGAGAGCTCTTGTGGGCAAACTCATTTAAGGATCAACATGCAAGCAAAAATTGCACTAGAATTCTTATGTTTGATACTTCAGATCTAGAAGATAAGTAAGTCGCAAGATTTATCCCCTCACTTGCGCTATTGATGATCCAAACAAAGCAATCATTTATATTTCACCACCAGCCCCAGAATTTTTAAGCGATCTAGAGTTCATCTTAATTCCTCTACCAGTTCAGTGATAATATCAAAATAAGTTCACATTGTTTTTATTTGGCAAATGTTTATCTCTTACTAAAGCTGTGTATGCCATTTCTGTTTTGTGCTATCCAATCTTCAGTTTAGATTTTATTTAAGGGATTCACTGAATTAACGACCGAGATTTTGCATTGTCTCCGTATCAGGTGGCCATGTGGTACGATCAAGTTCAGAAAATTGTCCGAATAAGTGGGCCTTGCTTTTTATCCCAGCAGTAGCTTTATAACCAATTGCTGACAAAAAATCCGATAAATTCTTGAGAAAAACATCTAACCAAGTAAAATATTATTACACTTGCATGTTAATAAAATAAACTTTATGAGCCAGAGGCCAAACACCAAACTATGTGGACAAAAAGCAATTATGTCAGCCAATGCACTTGGTGTCAGCATATTGTTACACAGTCTTGCTTAGATGCAGCCACCGCTGTACCAGAGCAATCTCCTCAGTATAACCCTGTGACCTTTATCTCCAGTAATGATTAGACATAGGGAACTATGGTGATGACTTCCGCACTGACATATCTACTTTTCTGAGGACAAAGGAGATAATATTGTGGGCGTCTTGACAATAAGTATAACACAGTTGTTGGCAAAAAAAGTTGCCGGAGAATTGTTTGGTTCTGTTGAATTGTACTATGTAACTGAACCTTTGAAAACAATGAAGTATACAACTGCTGGACATTGAGCTCAGTGCATGCAAATAAATCGAGATGATAGGGAAAGGTTGCAAGTAATACGTCCTCGTAACCCTCAAATTATTCTCCAAATTTGATTGGTGGCCACTGAAGCTAAGGATGTTTGATACAACGACAGAATTAATGTAAGATTTAGCCAGTGCAAGCAGTCTGACGGAGGTTACTGGGTTTACGTGTTTGCTTCTGGAGGGCACAAGATCACCTTTTTCGTGATTTGAGGCAAATGGTAACGCAGAAAATACCATAGTTTAAAACCTCCTGATGACAGCTTAGCTGAAACGCATTATCTTTCAAACGTTGAGTGTAAGAGTAAAGTTTCTGCATGGCACCTAGCATCTGCCTAAAGTTAAACTACGGTTCCACACCATGTTGCGCTACGTTTGTCAGTGAAATGTCAGATAGACGTTTTGGATAAGAGAAAAAAATAAAGCCAATGTAGTCACGCCCTGACAAACCCTTCATTTATGCACACGTAGTACCCAGTTTGGGGACATGCTGTTCAGATCTGGTAATACATTAGGTTTATCTACCTGAAACATCTAAGGAATCGAGGATATCTGTTTGTCTAGTTATTTGGGAAGTCCCCATATTTTCACTAGGAACAGCACAGCCCGAACAAAAGTAACGTTTTTGACATCTGTCCGTTTGGCCCAGAGATAAAATAAGCCGACTGGGAAGACCGGGTTCAATCAAGCTAAAAATAAGTAGCAGATATTTTGATGAGTATATACCAATGAACAAAAGCCCTGGACTCGAGTTTTGTAATTATCAGTGCCCATTAGCTGTGCCTAACCAGGTTTTGCCCAGGTCTGAACTCCAGGCATATGACTTACGAGGCTATCGTGTCATTTTTTACTCCATCAAAACATGCTGGATGCATCTGAATAGTTACCTCGGAACATGTTCATATTTGAGAAATGTGTTTGCTTTGCCAGACATCTTGAACAACGGCCCGTTAAGCGCCATGGCCGTGTCGATCTATTGACCCATTTGTTAGGACTTCCCACTCAGGTAGCGCCACGGACGCTTATTTAGCTGTGGGTGGTTGCGATATTTGTAGCCTATTTGTTGCTCTGATAAGAGCAACACTCAAATCCAGTACTTCCTCATTTTGTGTGGACTCAACGGAACAACTGTGCCAGGATAGGAGGGGGAAAACCGATCAAACGTGAGTTATGTGAGTGCAAAGTTTACGAATCGTGCAATCGCCTACAACCAGTTGGCAAATGGCCAGAGTGTTCTTCTTAGAATTGTCACACTGTTTGCGCATCACATATGGTTAAACTGTGATTTTCTAGCTACGTCAGAATCGATGTTTGTACAAAACCTTTCTGAACCTAAGGTGGAGGTTTGTAAATTCGTGTCCCTCTGGCTTTAGCGGCAGCCAAATCTCAGATCTACTTGCTTCCGGTAATCTGGATGGAGCTTTTTAATCATTTCCTGAAGCAACTGTAACTTCGATCTAATATCCTATAGCAACATTCAAATCTCTCTGAAAAATTCTATGCAGGTTGCCAGAAACAAACAGATATTTCAGAAAACATTGTCGTTCCCCTTTATAAAACTAGAGCGAGAAGTTACTGAAATCATCTGTCGGTAGCGGCAAAGTTGATGTACACAACTGCACACTTCTAGATAACAACTAAGAAATAATTATATGAAAACGGAACTGTATCTGCAATTACTGCGAACAATCATGAAACTCGAAACATTTCAATAACAGCGTGGTTTCATTTATGTTTACATGAGTAAACAAAATGACAACGTACGTCAAACATACTGCGTAATTCTGAGAAATGTATGTTTGTTTAGTTAGACAAACCTTGCCCCATGCAAGTTTGTGAAAGACATCGCAGGCGATGACACCGAGTGCATGAGGCTGTTTATGCATGGAACCCTAGAATGCGTTTTATTTTTCCGCCAAGTTATACGGTGAAACGCGGCAGAACGTGTTGCTCAGAGAATGTTTCTGGGTGGTGAACAGTAAACTGGACAATTGGGGTGCGGATAAAGATTGTAAACACATCATTTTTAATTTTACGCCCTGTGTGCATTTGAGCCATTTCATAAAATTACTTTATTCCCTGGTCAAACTGATACAGAATCAACACTCGTCGTAAGTACAAGTTTTGGGTATTCTGGAATAGAATCAAGGTAACTAGACAATGACATTGCAATGATTATTACGACAGCTTTGAGGGATACAGATGGCACCTGGACCGGATATTGCCTAATAAAATTCGCTGAATCGTATACTTGTATAAACTTTTGGCAAAGCATTTAAAATGCAAAAACATTTGTTCTTATTATTCCGTTGTAAGCCTGTCTCATTTATTAACTTCTCATGAAGTGAGGGAATAACCAGCAACTGAATCCTTTGGCAGAATTTCGGTATCGAATTAACCAACCTTGTATGACCTTGTTCAGCCTCAACGAGACTGAAGGTTACTTTTTAAAGTTAGGTATCTTGAGTAATTTGTACCAGGTTAGTTGATATTTGTTACATCTTTATTTGCAGATGTTTTTTCTGGCTGGAAATTTGAGTGCATTCTCTCCCATGAATTTTAAGCACTTTGATTTTTCCAACTGAGCTTACGTAAGTAAGTAAGTTTAGAAGCGAAGCATTTTGAAGTGATCGAGCATAACTAAAAAGGCATCCATTAGAAAACGTGGAAATTCCGTTACTCTTATGAGAAATTGGAACGTTTTGGACAGGTTGACGCTGACTATATTTGACAATGATCTCTTCACTGTGAGGTGTGAAGAAGAGGGTCAGCCTTTGTCCTCTGGTTAATCATTCAATTAACTAGTCAAAATATAAGTGTACAGTCCTTTTTGAGCTAAGCTCAAGATTTATTGTGGTGCTTGTTACTGATTAATTGATTCAACATTTTTGATGCCGTAGATAGCTTGAGAGTCTTAAACGCCGGTAAGTTTGAAAATCGTGTCATTCAAATGATCGTGTTTATTTATTGGAATATTGGATCAATATAAACATGAGTCCAATCAAAGTATCACAAGTCTAGATGTGATAATGTGTAGAAGGTTTCCGTAACTGTTAAGTTCAGCTGTGCCCACATCCAATCACCCTTCTGTCACTGTTGAGTTCCAGGTATACTCAACCAAATACAGAATGTGAACCGTTACATTTGCGTTCCACCTCGTGAAGCAATTTGCTTTTACCGTTTCGGGAAAACGTATACTACAAGCCATATATGAGTTCCACACGTGCACACATTATATATCTGAAATTTTCGCATTTTCTTGCAATACTTTTCAGTACGGGACCTGCTGTATCAAGGTGCGTATTTTGTCCTCACCGATTTAACAACAAATCCTTCCTTGCAAATGGATCATTTTTCGTATGCTTCTGACCATTCAAAACCCAATATTTTTGTAGAGTCATTAGGAAGTTACCACTTTTCAGGTGCGAAGAAATGTTCTGTTCCCCATGCTTCCACTTGCACACAGCCCCAACCGCTGCCATTCCAACGCCGCTCATAAACCTCGTATATGAATAAATGGTACAAAGTAGTAATTCCTGGTTATTCATAGACTTTTGAAGACTCGCTTCCAAAATGGGCTGACAAGCACTTATGGATAGGTTCGCTTTTACGATATAACGACAAGTCTTAGTGAAGCTTTCCTATCCTACTTCTATTAACAGCACATAGTCTTGTCATTCCACTGGACAAGTTATTATCCGAGCACACAAGTCATATCCCAGAAGCCTACATTACAGCAAACCACACATGCTTGCTAGTTAGCTTTAGCCAATCAGCTCTGCCTAAGTTTTGCTCATACTTTATCATTCCGGAGGAATCCAGAGGACAGCGTGTTGGTCTAATTGGGGCTTTTTGGAAATTAATCGACTGAGCCCATTTGTTAGGTCAACTACCAAAAAGTAAATTGAAGTAGGCGGGCAATGCGTAAAAGTTGCAGTTTAAAAAATAGGGTTGGGAGAGAATTCAAAAGAAATAACGGAGTAGGTAAAATATGCATTTCCTTGCGGCTGATAAGGAACTGTTTCTATAAAAAAAATTTATACATGATCTCATATGATATCACTGGTGGGAGGCAATAAATGCAAAAATACGACTTCTAATTCTTTGCTTTGTCTTTCGTTGCTCAGTGTCCAGTTCTGCATATGGTGAGTTTTTGTTCACTGTACATCGCTTAAGTTGGTAACAAAGCACTGCAATTCTTGACTAAGACACTGTGCACACTAGTCATTTTGTTTATTTTTAAGTAGACAGCTAACACGGGCTCATTTTGACCGAGTTTTAATTATTTTAGCCTTTTGCCGCAAATGTTTACGTCCGTTTGCCCAAATGTCTTCGTGGAAGTCTTCTATTCTACCAAATCCCTCGACGTCTCATTAACTCACCAAGGTGCAGTTCCACTGTGAAACGGACCGAAACATCGTTAACCAAACAAAAAAACAATCTTTTGCTTGCGAGATTTACATAGATTGTAAAGCCGATAAAGGGGTCATCTATTCCTCTGAGTTGTTTTTTTAAATTGAGGAAAAATGGAGCATATAACAACTCATTCGAGCGTTAAAGTAATGACTTCTTAGAAGATTCTTGTCATTCCAACTACATTTATAAGGAATGTATACTCTTCCACGTTATACAATTATTGAGATTTCGAGCTTTCTTATCACCATTAGAATTACACGACTGCCGACTTTCAAGCATTGTCTCACTCAACGTTGAAAAGTCATGACCGTCCACATAAACGTCAACCACAATAATGAACTCGGTCATTTTTGCAACTAGTCCCAACTGACTGACGCTCTTCAACTGGCCAGAATGACGAAGCTTTTGGACTTTTCTTTGAGTGGCTGAGTTCACTTGAAATTCGTGTATATAGAGTCCAACCAGAAAACTCTCCGAGGCATAAAATGTCCAGGAAACTACCTAAATGGTCACTCTGTGAAAGTCAGAACACCGTAATTTGAAAAATGCTGGTTCTAAAGAATCGTCCGTAGCGTCAAATTTTAACTAGTAATGAGGTTTTCCAGGGATCGTTTATTCAAGGTTGACATTAGAGCTCAGGCAAAAGTAAATGCGATGATAATATGGCTTATTCAGCTCATTCTGTCGGAAAGCAGCCAACGCTCGCATATGGAAAGTAAGCGTGAAATTTCACGAAACTCCACGATTCTAGTAAACAGTGGTATGCAGAAAGGGTGACCAGCAGTTGGATCATTTCTTAGGCAAATAAAGGCAAAAAAGATGTGGGCCGCGATGCTCATATGGAAAGGACAATAAATGCTGGCAACATTTACGCGTGGTAATGACGGAGCTACTCTGGGTGAATGCATCAGAAAGCGATAACAAGATCCTTTGTCCTAATGATGTCGAGTTTGCAGAAGTTACGAGCGCCAAGCATTTGGAAGGTACTAAGGAAAGGGTCTGTTTACTGGTGCTCACCTAATCAATTTCTTTTTCCACTGTATCAATGAAAATGCAGTTAAAAGCATTGCTCAAAAGTGCAGTGAAAAAAACTATAGCAAGTCTTCTGAACCAAATTTGGAGCATCATTTCGAATGGAAACTTTCCTAGGACAAGGATCCAAGGATCAACGAGTTCCATTTCAGTGGGCGGAACAAAATCAAAATTTTTAATGCAACATCGATTTGTGCTCAACGGGTAGAAGTATATTCACATGTGACCAGGCGATGGTGCAAAGGATCTAATGTGTTGGAGTACCTGATGATTGATCGATCAGGAAGTGATCAAGGGTCGTCTAATCACCACTCTGAAGGCATTGGATGAAACTATTGCAGGAATGCTGCTAATCAGATGCCTTTATCTTTCAAGGGGTCTCCTTTTCCACCCGTAATGCCTCAAGTATACATACAATGTCTATGCCAGGACACACGATAATAACAGAAAACGAGAAAGGATATGTAGAAAGCACGGTTCTACTGCTGATCTGCGCAGAAGGACCTGAAGTCAATTCAGTCAACCGCTTTGTGCAACCAACGGAATAACTGTCGGTAAAAAGAAGGCATACCGTGAAGAACAAAAAACAGGTGGTAAGATATCGACGATGAAAGCGAAATCAGAATAGCAGAGTGACGGGTAAGTAGGCTTCCGTAAACCATGGACCAAGAGGATAGCTCGCATTCGAAAGATCTAAACGGATAGTGCTCAAGGTTGCAGATATTTCAGTCACCGTTTGGTTATCCACTCATTCTGCTGGGTGACCAATTAGTCAGTCTGTTCGCTCAGTCGGATAGGTAATAGTAATGGCAATGAGTGGATGAGCATGAAATTGTAATGCTTCCCCTATCTCGGGCTAGAATACTTCGTAAATAGAATGCTCAAACCTGTCAACCAAACCAAATACGGTTTATCAACATTGGTGCCAAGTTTGTTTTTGTGCTGTGATAAACAGTAAAAAATGAAACCACGTGCAGCTGACGGTTGCACCATTCTGTAGGCCACATCGGTTTATATCGTGCCACCTTGTGGAATGACGAAGCAACATGGCGTGCAACGTCACTCTAAATTTGGCCAGCTTTGACTTAGTTTAACGTTTGACAGTTGTTGCTAAACCTCAATGGCAGAAGCGAGTAGAGTGCAAAGTGGAGGTGACGCTGGGAATTTGTGGATTGAGCAACAGAATTCCTTGCGCGTACCAATGTTTGACTGCGTTTTGGCGAAAGTGTAGCCAGCTTTAAGTACTCCTACATACCAGATAAGACCTGCCATGAAAATTAACGGCATTCTTTTTTGAAGAGGGCAAATTTAATTTAAGAGACAAGAGAATTTCTACATGACAGTCATATAGCACTGATCCGAACCGGTTAGTCGACTGTCATGAGAAACGAATGGCTTGTTAATATAGGCAGCTGTCTCAATAGACTTAAGTTGGTTAGACCTAAAACTTTGTGAGCGACATGGTTTTAATTTTTGGAAGGTGCCACAGACGCAATACGATGTGCACGAAGTTCTCAATAATTTCCTTTATTTTTGTTGCTACATTGGATTGAAATGCCGTGATACTCTTTTCAATTCCATTCTGGTCAGTTGGCCAAAATGCCACTAGTTGGCTTTAATTAAAGCAATAAAAAACTGACAAATGCTACGTGGGTTCTCCACCGTGCACTAGTACAGCGCAACAATAGATATGAGGGAGTAATAAATATCTGAAACATCTTCTTCGGCTAGCAAGGGATCTCTAGCCACATTCATGGAGACTGAAAAACAACGTACAACTAAATTTACGTTATTTTTGAAAATGGCATGGGAAATGGTTCCCCTTTGTTTCACTTGTTACGAAGAAACAGCTCGAACAGAAAGACATTTTGGTGTCTTCCAAAAGTAATGCTTCAAACCGTTGCAATGCGGCCGATATTCACCGTACACCTCAAGTTGTATTACGATTATTACATTCATTTTCGTACAAATAACAGTACTGTGATACTAACCTGCTTTGCTCATCGCTTCAGAAAAAAATATCCCTGGTAAGTAGTGGAAGGTGTTCCAATATCAGGTATTCGGGTATTTCGAAATGTAAAGACAGACTGAAATTCCGTCGCTCTATGAAAATATTAATGTGTCGTTCTTTTATGTTACTCTTGGAGCACTGAAATCAGACATGCACAACAAATAAACTTTAGCATAGCGTGTTGTCTGAATGCAACCCAGCCAATCCGTCCTGCTGCCATACTTCTTAAATAGCGGTTGGACAATCTGCCCTCAGTGGTAGTTTGTCAATTTACTGAGAACTTTTATTCCGAAGCCGTATTTTGAAATCGGGGCGGAGTATGGTAATCTGATCAGACAAAACTATGCCATTTTGTAGCAATTTTGTAGCACTGTTAGATCAATCCAGTCGAGGAACTTTATTTGTGGTTTCAACACTTTGTATATTCTGCTTGACGTGTAAAAGCTAAGCAAACGACACGTTTTATCCATTCTAGATGAAGTTTAAAGGCTTTGTGCGCTTCTGTCGTGTACTTATCGCGCAGTTTATAGGAATCAAGAAAGTTTAAACAGCGATGATCAAAACTAGCCAACTATTTGTTCCAGAGCTGGTAGGGAAAGGCCCCAATCCGCCTCTTGGGAAATCTGGAGCTCCTCATGTGTTTCTGTAATTCTGTTTGCAACGAGCCAGTCGCATTGAGTACAAAGACAAGTCATTTCTCGGTAGACATTGAACGAATTTGGATTGAATTCCAGTTGTAATTTTATTTCATTTAAAAAAACATAACTTTAATACTGATTTGACTTTCTTAATTAGATCCAGTTTATTATCTGGGTAAGTATATCTGTTAAACACCCTATTTGAATATTGCGGTTAGTAAATGCATTGTAATCGATGAATCACAAATTAGCCCCCAATAAGGAGTTCCAAGGTGTCGATTTATTTAAAAGCCCAAGTTTCTTTCGATATTGCTGTCAACTAGTGCATCGGGTCCTAGCCTCACTGAGAACCAGAATATTACCTGGGAGATGAAATCCGCTTCAGTTGACATCAAGCCCACACTACCAGCTTGAGAAGAACTCTTTAATCTTTGCAATTTACTTAAACATGGAAAGGACTCAAACCCACTAGTACCATTACTAGTGAAAGGAAGAAACCCCTCCGCCCAGAAATTTTTTATTAACAAACACAAACTAAGCAGTTACAAGTCATTAGACAGGAAAGTAAACATCTCATGTGCGCATAGTCTTTAAAATCAAATATTCTCACACACCCTCCTGCATTTTCCTGGGCATTCATTGACTAGTACACAATAGTAAACGGTTTCACAAACTACGTAATAAACTTCACCTTCCATCAGATACGCGGGTGGAGTTTGGACACCGAACCGTAGGCTACTCGCATGATTCATAAGTTGTATACACCCTTGCACTAGTACCGTTTAGTTAGGCAAACATTATTTTATTTGGCAGCCATTACGTCTACCAAATAAAAGAATTATTTTCCTACGTTTTGCTCACTGGGCTTAAATGTTTATAATTTACCGTTTTACACTTACTAAGCTGGTGTCTTGAAAGGAAAATCTGGAAGAACAACTTTATTCTATGTTCTTTTGGAATGAAGAAGCAACCGACGACAGCAACAAGGGTGGTTACTTAACATCAGCTTTGCATTTCGCCCGACTGATTTTATTCCTACGTTACTGCTGAGCTCCGAAAAGCGCTGCTACCTTCATTTAGCTGCAAAACAAGTTTTACTTTGATTACCCCCCCCCATTTAAAACGTAAACAAGCTACCTGCAATTCATCAGCTAGTTCTTAACAGAGGTAGAAAAACTGTTCTTTTTCAGTTATCCGACCAGGCGTTTATTCTTTTAAATGCCGTCCTTATGGGCAAAACGATTCCTTCAAACAAATGGGGTTAATAAAATCAAACTAGCTTTTTACCCTCTAGTTAGCCAAACTTTACATCAAGAACCAGGTTGTGCTTAAATTATTCGGGTTGCCTCCTTGGTTGGAGTAAATCATGCACACCCGAACAAACGAGATGACTCAAGCATATGCCTGAAAATTGTAAAATACCTGTTGGCAGTTGGCAGTAGTAATAATTGCATGATCTATAACAAAGCGTTTATTGTTTAACTGCATTATTTTGAAGCTGCCGACGATCGTCTTCGTAAGTTTGTTTTTACACAAACCTTGCTTTTATTCCGCAGGATAATAGGCAACCAGCATATTTTAAACTTTTACGAATGGTAGGAAATTTGAAGAGAAATGTTGTAGTTCATTTAAACCCTACATAAAATGCAAAGTAAAGGAGCTACATCACGGTGACAAATAGAATTTTGTATAGAACATGAAATCGTATGTTCATAAGCATGCATTTTGATAGTAGTCTATAAAAGCTTGATCATAATTCGGGTAACATGGCTATAAAAGTCAAAACGGACATCACGTTGCCAAAGTTCTTGCCTTTTGTAGTGCATTTCAACCCAACTTTCCTTGCCTGTTGTTCGTATGTGCATTTGTCGTTTGAAAAGCGCTAAACATTAACATACGATATAGCTGTTATTGGATATTTTTTGTTATTCTTTTGCACAGAAAAATATCAGAGCGATCTGAAGTGTGAGTATTTGATACTTATATTTGTCTATGAATTTGCCTAACACACAAAGATACTCTTCCGTAACTCTTCAACGGTTCGAAAACATCTAGAGTATTATTAGAAAAGGCTGGCACAAATTTAACCAGATTCCGTTATTCCATTTATCTGCTAAACGCCTAATCAGTTTATCAATACGCTATAACTTTTGTGTTCGGTGACACTTCCCCGACAACACAGTTTCAAAGATTAGGCATCAATACACAAATGGCCTCAAATGTAAGCACAAAAATGCCTTACAGGGAAGATCGCTTCAAAACTGCAGTAATTTGAAAACGAAAACTAATGACTCTCTAGTGAAATGTGTTAAACTAGGCTTGTTGGTGGCTATGAATATAATCTCCGGTGATAACTGTTGAAAATATGATTCTTTAGGAAGTAAGTTTATAAGCAAACAAACTGGTGTGCTTCACAGGCTTGCTACGCCTTGCGACAAAAAACCTGTAACTAACCATTCAAGAAGCATATTACATATATTGTTTCACAACCGTAGCGAGATTAACTTTGGGTTACAACCTAAAGTTTTTTGTCAGCTCGTGATGACGGCTTTAAATCCCGAATGGTTTAATTAACGACAGACTCGTAATTTGAAATAGGATGCTTTATTATTTTATTCCCATAAAGCTAGTCAATTTAAGAGCTTTCAGGCCTATACTTGACGATAATGAACAACAGGTTTGTTGCAGAGACCCCTGACTAACCGTCAACACAGCTATACACAGAACCTCCCATTAAACCTCAAGTAATCGTTAATAAAAACCACATTGAGTGGCTTTTGGTTGAAAAACCCTGTTGAAATTATTAGTCTATCGGAACGTACGTTACAGCAATAGATTCGTTATTTGGTCGATGGACTGTGAGAAAATTGCAATATATTTGGATGTGCTTGGATTGTACTGAATTTAAGAATCGCTGTAATATGTGCCAAACGGTGCTACTGGTTTTCGCACAAGTCATGTAACTGGTCAATAAATAACCTGACATAATCATAATGATCATCGACAGCACAACATTAGTTTTCGAAACTGAGGCTTATTGCCTTTCGGTCGGCCAATGCAGCACGGGAATATTGTTCGTCGTGGGTAAGCGGGTTGTAAGCGGGGGTTGTAAGCGGGCCGAGATACTGCCAGGATGACCAGGCGTAGACAACAGGATGATTAGGGTCCTCAACCAAAGCCTTTGGCTCGAGCGTCAGACTGCAAGGCAGCGGTGTTGGTGGGAATAGCAGGGGCATTACCATTTTTAAGGACCATGTCACTACGCAGGTTTCAAACCCTAATCTGATGGGCCGGACCTCTAACTATTGATCAACCTGATATGACCGAGTCTGTCAGTGTCGCACGGATAACCGCAGTATAGCTCAATGGGTCATGGAGGCACACAAGCCGTCACACAAAGGTAAGGTTCAGTCTCTTCCTGACGACATCTGACATAAATCTGAAACCGAGTAAGCTATTCGCCTTCTCAATAAGATGATAAAAGTGACCGAATAAGCTTTGAATAAATCACCCACGGCTGGTATATTTGAGTGATATACGCAGCAAAAAGCTGTTTCTTGGCTTATCTAGTATGATATTAAACAGGACAACTTGTTTTTGTTTTAACTAATATGTGGATGCAGATCTTTAAGACCGTTTATTTGTAACACGTTCCAATTTTTCTCACACGTTCATTAAGCGTGGCTTACTGATCACCTCAGAAAACAGTTTTTACGTACGATAACTATATGAGGATTGGTTCACTAGTTCTGCCTTGCCCGGAGCAGTTGTATTTTCGGTTGGCCTCCACTGACAGAAGTGACCTGCTCATAACCACCAGTTTGACTTGCTACGTCCTATCCTCATGCAACATGATTATTAGAGATGCACCGTGTTCCCAGACAGGAATTTTCGTGATAAGTTGCTACTTTTGGGCTGTCGGTTAGCTACCTAATAGCTGTAGATATCTTGACTCAAAAATGTAACGTGCGCATTGGTCACACAAAAGGGTACTGAACAAAATCCGGCATCACGTTCGTCGTAGCGCGTCTTGAGCTGTAGGTAAAACCTGCTCAAACCTGAGACAGAAAGTCCTAATTGTAGAAACAAAAATGGTAAAAAATTGCTCCACAAGAGCATAAAAGGACAAACCAAACAATATATACCGGTTTCAAAAGTTTTTCGCTATGGGTCGCTGCATCCGAGATAAACACATCTCTGAGTCAAAACAGGAAAATCATATTGACATACTCAGGCAAAATAACTCCTACTTTTCCCCGGTTTGGCCAAACTCAGCCCCAATTGACCGAAAACAGCCACCTGAATTTTTATTATAGTGTGAAATTTTTGTCTTACCTCTGGTTTGTGTGTGCAAACTCAGACCATGCAAAGAGATATTGGTATGGTGTATGGTAAACCAGTATGAAGACCTGAAGGCTTTGTACTGCCGGCAGGGGATTACCCAAGCTTCAACAATGCTTATGCAGAGTAGTACAAATAAGCGGCATTCATCCCTAATAAGAGATAAGCCCTGTAATACTACCACAGTGATTTTAATTTTCATTGAAAGAGATCGGTTTTTCCTCTAACCCTCTCTGACAACAGTGATGGGCAGAAAGTCTCGGGAAGTATATATGTATGTATATTGTTGTTGTTTTATTAGTGAACACTTCCAAGTGAGAGAATGCTATAGCGTTCAGGCACGTACATTTACTTCGGTCTTCTTAAACTTCTATGGACTTAACCGTTATCTTCCAGAAAACCGAATAGTTTAGCGGAGTAAAAGCCGGATGAAAAACTGATGGAAATCTGCGCTTTATGGTTATTGCGGCCATAAATTTTCTCTTTTCCTTATCTGTTTACAGTTGCCGTCCAAGAACGTAAGTAAAAATCTCATTCCGCTATATCAACCCTTTTGTTTGCTGTGCTGGTAATTTAGCCGCAAAGTTTTGCCATCAATCTACGTGTCATTTTCCGTGCATCTTTATAAGCCACTCACTCTACGTCGCTATGAGATACTGGTGGATTAAAAACGCACTTTTCATTAGACTTTATATAGTATGGCAGATACACTACTCTTACTTCACCACACTTCTGATTCCTTTCACCTTGGAACTATCAAACTCAGAATACTAATCACCAAGCCAAGATAGCCAAGATAGATAGACATAGTGACGGTTTGAAGAGATGCTACGCATAGCGTCGTTTTAATGCAAACGCCACTAAGGCCAGAAGTATTTAAGGGATCTTGTGGACATACTAGATTCCTGTGAGTCACGTCCGGTGCCTCGTTTGTAATAAACAGTAAGTATAATGTGCCAAAGTCGTGCTTGTTCGGCTATCGACTACGAGTTATATTGACTAACAAGTTATGCCGTCAGGTTTGCCTGTTCCGCAGGTAATGAATGTCAAGTAGGTCATGACCGGCCTACCCCGAATAATGCAAAATATTGAAGCGCAAATCTCAAGGCATCGTCAGCACGCAGACTACAACCAAGGAAACTCGAGATAGATACTTTATATCATCATCGTCAATCTATCTCGGAACACTTTGGATAAAATAAGGATAAATAAAGTAACAGATTGCCTTAAACCACACTATACTAACAGTCACCTCTATCACTAATTTGTATAGAAACGACCTACCTATAGTAGACTGTACAGATGGCTAAGGAAAAATAACTTGGAACCTTAAGTGAAGAAAAGTGAGATATACTCATGAGAATCGTTTATTCCGGATACTGTGTACGGCGCAGCGTGCCAATGAAATACCTCAGGAAATAGGGAGAGCTTCCAGTAGTAAAGTCACCAGTGTAAGCTTTTACGCAGAAGGGGAAAAAAAGAGGGAAGGGAGAAAAAGAGCTTTTGGAGGCTTCCGCACACAAATTCATGCCCGACAAAGATGCCTTTTGTTCCTATTATCATTTAATTCAATAATTGAAGAGATAATGAGACGAACGCTAGATGGTCCTCAAACCCTAGTTTCAAATGACTAATAAAAAACCTTAGTCTGAAATATGCATACGACATCAATCTCGTCTTCGAAAGGCATTAGAATGCACACTGTTTTTTGAATGAGCTGTCCAAAACCATCGCGTCCCTTGACACGAGGTTTGCATTAACACAGAGTAAGGTAATGCTTATGGACATGTGGCCATCGGACATCAGCCACTTACGATCTGAGGGAAAGCACTAGAAGTTATGAAGCTCCTGATCGTGTTAGTTACGATTGCAGTCTTGAGTATGATGTAAATTCTTGCATCTGTAAATCTTGGATCACATTTGCTAAGTAGGGAAACCCGTCTCGACAAAGCGGCATATCCTATAATATCAAGGAACGTGTCAGGTTAAGGTAAGAGCTCTTTTTGTATGGGTCTGGGACGTGGCCTTTGCGAGCAGCGGAACTTAGACATCCTCAGATCTTCGGCAACCGCTATCTTAGAATCACAGATAATGCAGGCTGGTAACAGCATATCCGCGACGAGACAAATGAAAAACGGGTATTCGGTTGTGCAACATGGGCCTTAATCAAAGGACATGTCCAGCATCAAGCGCTGTGGTGGTTAGGCCACGTATTGCGCATGCCAAATCATCTTTTGCCAAAGTGGATGCCTTGATCCAGCCAAATCCAGAGTGGCGCAAGCAGAGGTGGTCCATCCTTGGCTTGACGAAGGAGGATGAATTTGATTACAAGTTCGTCTGATCCCCAATGTGCATGGTTAAGGACGCTAAATGACATGGCTGCTAGTCGATGCCATTGGCGTTCTTGTTGACAGTTTCTGTCCACACTGGCCGACTGGGTGTTCGAAAGTGTAGCCACCTTAGAGCAAATGTGGTAGGCTAGCAATAAATATCTTTCCTGTCTACTGTTTTTCCATTCTTCACAATAAGTTTTTCAAAAACTTTTGATTTTACGGCAGCGAAACCTCAGTGTTGAACATTGATGTTATGCTATCGATAATGATGCTCATAGTTGAATGATTTGATAGTGGTAAACGAATGTCCAGTAACCACAGACGTACGATAGAAGACCAGTTTCTAAGTAAGACAACAAAACAAAGGAGGATATACAAATCCGAGTCCTAAAAATACTTTCAATGTAGCCTTTTGTGCAGTCAAGGTATCTACAGCTTATATATATTTCTGGCCTATATTTCTGATCCTCGCACTGGCAACAGAGGCAAAACGTCTGGCGAGAGACGAAAAATACAAAGCTTCCGCAACATAGTGTTTTACTTGGGTGTTTTGCGATTGACGAATTAATTGGTTTTTATGCCTTCGAAAGGAGAGGGACTACCCGCCCAACAGCGCACTGAAGATGTCTCCTCGAATGGTGACGAAACGTCTGCAAATCAATTGCCAGACTCGGCGAACAGATCAACAGCCACCTGATCAATTACCAACTTCGAAAGGCTGCTCTGCATTCCTGCGGATGGTTCAGATTTTTGCTGATTTATACATACAGTTTCCCGTCAGTGGACACAGGCATGTCCAAATTGTCGTCAAGGACAAAGTCCCACCTGATAGCCTATTTTTTTAAGATTTATGTAGGAGCACCATTGATAAGTTCTCCATGGATGGTTTGATTTATATACCACAAACCGAATAAAGCTGCGTCTTCAAACATGTCCCATGACTGCTTCAGCTAAGGTTTACGTCCAAAACTATCTAGCTTAGATGTCGTGCACATGGAATGTAGCATGTTATCAGTAAAAATAATCGTGAGCATGCTTTGGTGCACTGTGCTACATGCATGAGCATCTTACAAAAGTCCCACTCTAGAAGTTGTTTTCAATGAAAGGTCTTCCAATGAATCATTAGAATTAGTCACATTACAAGTATTACAACAAAATGCTTTGTTTTCTCTTCACTTGAACGGCGAAAAGGAAAGTCAAATAAACTAGATATGCTTTTCTGCTTCTCCGTCGTCAACCAACGCATTTCCTGGAAGCGCCTCAGGCGAGAGGCAGCCTACCATTCAGAAAGAAACAAAAATTTTAATGCACAATTTCCTCAGTGCACACTGTTTAAGAGTAGGACTGTGTGTGTATAGACATATATACGTTCATACGTTTTCTGCACGCAAAATTCGTTTTATGCTTCATCTTGTAGCCAATGGCAGAGTTAAGAATAATCATAGCTGGTCTTTAGGATAGATCCCTTATTTGGGCTCATGGCGGAAGTAGCAACAGCAGTAGTCACCTTCTGATTGGCGGTCTCAGTCCACTAGAACTGAGATAAAACGTTCAGTAGCGTTTTATCTAAAATGATTTCGACGTTACCCATGATACAGCGAACTCAAATGTGGTTGAAAAATCATAAGACTGATCTAGCTACACCCACCAATAAGGGCAAAAATATGAAAAATCTTAAGTGGTTGGGCTCTTTGGCGTTCGGCCTTCAGCAGTGTCAGGGTAAAATTCTACATCTTGAAGCTTACTCTGTCCGCAGCAAAAATAACTTTAAATGAATTGAATTTGTAGCAATTTTGACCTAAAGTCACACGCAGTAGAATATTCTGGGTTTTTTACTACAGTCCACTTGCGTATCACAGTGGTAAATTATATATTTCTTTCTTTTAGTCGACGATCACGAATCGTATGGTAAGAAATTAATGAAAACAAAGAGGCTCGTTGTTTAACTGCCATGAACTATTTGTTCAAAATTGACCGACACTAATGCAAACGGACTACTGATTGTGTTTTACAAATCACCCTTTTTAGGCTGTCTATTAGTCATACACTAAAAATTTCCCGAGCTCAGTAAACAGCCCTGGTTGATTAGAGTCTAATTTCGCCGCCTCAGATAATTTTAGTAACGTCAGACTACTTTAGAGGAAGTGTAGTCTTATAGGTTGCACGGACCAAACAGAAAAAGTGCCTTCAATAAACTGTTTCTCAATGTGAAATAATTTGTTTTACGCAGATATGGAAATTTATGAAGTCCTTACCTGATATTTAGAAAAGACAAATACAGCTTCTTTTTCTAAACAGAACCTAAATCGTTTAAGCAGTGGCATCCAGTCCATTTGTTTCTTCTTTTTAGGCTGCCAGCGGGTTCTTATTCAAAACTAGAATTCCGGCCTTTATTGGAATTATATATATATATATATATATATATATATATATATATATATAGTTAGCTCGAGCGCGCCGCCCATTTGTTGGTCAGTCCGCCAGGCTAGACGGCTGGATTGCAAGGGCTCCATCACCAATCGAGGGCTTAGCCCCACTCTGACGATGTCACTTTGGTTGGTGATGAAACTTTTGCAGTTCAGCCTCCAACAGGCCGACAACCAAGGTTTAGAAGTTTTCCTAGACAATTAAAAGACAATATTCAACATCCTCTAAATGAGTGGTGATTAAATGAGCCTGCCTTATTTTGCCGTTTATGTGCTGTGCACCGTAACTGTGCCGGCGTATTTATTCACCAATTCCTACATTTGACAGCTTCCTTCGTTACGGTGCACACCATGATTTAGTCTCTTTTCATTTTTTGGAGATAACATACTTCCGTTTAATTCTTATAATATGTTAAGTTTAATTGTTTCCTCGTTTTTTCTTCAGTTTAATTTTTAATGTCCTGCTCAGTCTTTCAAACATCAGATATACGTTGACCCATTCCGTTGTTTTTCATCCTTAAATTTGTTTTTTTGTTTACCACACTTTTCCTTTGTACAATCCATCATTTACCTCCTAAAAGAACAAGCTAACAGAATGAGGTGAACCGGTTAGATTTAGGTTGGCTAAAATAATAGCATCATTTGAATGTCTACCAAATTAATTGGTTGGCTGATAAATGTTAACATGATAGTGTTGATAAGGTAAGCTCTTCTTAGTAAACAGTTGCTGGTTCCATCAGCTTGAAGCGAAAGAAAACAAACTTTGGCTCTCTGAGTAACCTTGCGCTTTTAAATTCTGCAAGAATTTAGTTTTGTTTAATTTGTTTTGACTTTTTTTGGTCTCTGTTCTTATCAAAGTCGATGACAACGAATTCCGTGAGTTTACATTTCTGTTTTCAGAGCTTCAAATTAAATTGTACATGTTGTCACCTAACTGGGTGAGATACTGTCATTATTAGACTCCCTCTATATTCATTTACCCTTGGTGTGGATAGTAAAACCGAGAAAGCGATTGCTAAAACCATTCTACAGCGTGGCGATTAAAGCTGTTGCTAAGGCTTTGATAGACAATGGTGATACGGAGATTCAAACAGAATAATGATAGATTTATGAATGGTGTACTAACTCCGATATATTGCACCTTAAAATTTGAGGATACTCAACCTCAAAATTAAGGTTCTTCTGCACATTCGAAGTGCCTGCTTATCAAACAATGCACCAGGTTGAACCTCGCGCTAACGGCTATTCTTTCCCTTAAATTTGCGTTTAATTCCGCGATTTCCAAGTAGGGAATGAAGATGATAAAATTTGGAAGTCATGCCTAGCATCTGGTTCTTAAGCTGGCTCTGTCAATGAGGTTTCAGTAGTAGTAGTTTCTTATATGGAAAATACACCAACAAATTCGACGCATAACAGTTTTAGTTGATTAATTGGGCACCAATTGAGTGTGAAGACAAAGCGCACTGTGTCGTTGAATAATAATAAAAGACAAAAATTAGATAGTTATGAAAGAATTTGTTGTTTGACAATCAGTAAATGGAGCCTTGTAAATATATTTTGACGAAAGGAAAAGATTAACACGGATGAGGGGCACAATCGTTTGTAATTTGCGCTGAGGAACGTGGATAAACGGTCCGTAAATCGCTACTCCCAATTCATGGTACCGTTCCATTTACAAGGCTTGAATAATTCAGATGCTTTATATGTTTTTTTCTCAACCTGAAGCCATAAAAGACGGCTGATCAAATATTTTGGCAAATGTGTTAATTTACACAGGACCAATGCAGCCAGAATTGACTAATAAAATCTTGCACAGAAGAACGTAATTTATTTTTAGTAACCACTCGTTCCATAGCCTCACAGATTTTATGTATTGACTGTGTAACCGGGTCCATTCATCTCCTTATTACTCTAGTGGTGATTCAGAAAAGTAAGAGTCGACATTTGTTGATTTTTCAGTAAGAAATGTGTTGGAAATTTTACCATGCCCTCACTTTCAAACATTTTGATGTTATCCTATTAGCCGGATGTCAAACTACCTCTTTTAGACGTTATTGCCCTGCACAGCTGAGAGCAAAAACCATTTACGAGTTTGCGTGAGAGACAAATGAAAATGTTCTGTAAGGAAAAAATGAACTGACAACAAAATAATTTGAACTAAATAAAGCTAAACGCACTCAAGTGTGTGGTAATTACCTGTGAGCATTTGTTCTACGGTTAAACTCAAACCAAATGTATAAGCAAAGCAGGTCTACCGATCTAGCCAGGGGAGGAATTTTTAACACATGTACAACGCACCAAACCTTAATGCCTTATCAAGACTCCTGTCTTCTTAGTTTTCCATGATCCTAGCTACAAGGCTTTTATGTTTACATTTTAAACGTGACCTTATTTCTGCCAAAATTAGTCGCACGTTCTCCTTAAAATAAAAATCTCCTCTGGCTAACAACAGTCACAGTCAAATAAACGGTCTGTAAATTCTTCTATTTGTACAGTCAGCTTATTGGCTCTAGGTAAGTACACAAATTTTCCTAGTACTTGATGAATTGACTATCTTAGGGAGGAATATCCATTAGCAAACGGCTTGATGTGAGGTAAAGGTTCTGACATAACAATTGCGCCTTATCTTATGACAGAAATCGCAGAACTGGAGCTCCGTACGTTTTTTTCCAAATGAAACATCTTCTTTTATCCATGCAACGAAATTAAAACAGCACGACTAACAAGTATGGTTCTGATTAAATAGAATGTGCCTACCGAGTATCATTTACATTTGGTCATTAATCTAATAAATGTGTTGTCTGTATTTTCAGTAGCATATTAATATGGCTTTTCCCCACAACGTCTGTCACTGGACACTCAAATGTAGCTTCAATTCGGAACTAATCGCCGTAGTCATTTCTTCAAACCAACAGCGTTTTTCAGATACTTGTCTACATGTCCATCCGACTTAGTATTTTGGATTTGACTGAAATTTTTAGGTGAACAGCGGAAATGTCCGTTAAAGAAAGTCACGAAATCAGAAGAAAATCAGCTTTACTCGCGTATTTGGGGAGGCGGACACATAGACTACCCAATTAAGCACGACGTGAGGGAAATAGTGAACCAAACTAAACATGAGTTTGTAAATGGATGACAGGAAAAATGCAAATAAACACAGGCTATATGCCAATAGCAGTTGTCTGAATTTTTACAGACGGTGCGTTTGGCCGCTAAAAAACATATAAATAAATATATAAATACATATATAAATCAAAGTTAGACTTTATTTGGTCTTTAGCCAAATACAGTACACGATTTTTTGGAAATATTTTGAGGGAGTCTCAGATAATAAGCAAGATCAATTTGAGAAACAGCACAACAAATTTCGGGGGAAAGTATTGATGAATTCGTAAATAAGACGTGGACAGAAGTCTTTTTAGTGCCCACAGAACATGATCCGTTGTAACATATGTGTCAAAAAGTACCTCGAAACATTATGAAAGCGGCAGTATTCTTTTAAAAATGTAGTTAGCAAAATGGAGAACACCAGTTTTCGGCATTATTTACGAGCGTTTCTTCTACGGAGTTAAAGAAGCGTCTCATCCGTGTTAGAAGTTCTTCAACGCTCCTTTTTCTGTGATCTTAACTTTTACTCAGACAAGGGGACTTCATAAACTGAACAAGTCCTACTTTTCGTAAGTATTTCGCAGCCGTTGCTGTCAAAGGCAAGGTACATGGCGGGATTATTAAAATCCGCGTTGCATGGACGGTAAACGTTACAACTGGCTCAGAAACATAACAGTTTTCTTTCAAAAGGATTTTCTCCAACACCGCAGCTGATTCTGCGTAGAGAGAAATGAAAAGATGAAGTTATTTTTCCTGCACGTTTGCTGAAGCTTAAACAAAAATGTGCAGATTTCTTGAAAGCATTTCTTGTAATATAAAAAAGCGGCTGACAGCAGACGGGCAAGAAGACGTGTAGAGAAAATTTAGGGGCCAGTTGTTTTCGACTCATCCAAAAGGCAACACGTGAACATTCATGTAACTTTATCGTGACCCTTGATATTCCAAAAAGGCTGGTGTATTTCCAGCGTGGTACTCCCAGTTCAGTACGGTCATGAAAATGTTTTTTTATTCCACCTAGCGTGTAATTGTTTCTCTACATTTGGCTCCCTTGTTTTCTCCCAAAAAATGAAACCCACTGACCGATAACAACGCCTTTTTCTTGTTTCGTAGACACATACACAGGTACGTCTGCTTCCTGATTTCGAAGATTTAAAATTAATTCTAAAAGCCGACATAGACTGTAGAACTTGGTTCCTGTAAAGCCGTTGCAAAAGCCGACTAGACCATTCAGTACCTTTCTCTAGAGCTGCTGGGAATCTATTTACTGTTTATTTATTTGTTTATTCACTTAGTTATCGACCACAGTATGTGTCGAACGTTGTAAATTAAATGAAGACGCAAAGCAACTTGGGGGGCTTTTCTAAGTCACTACCTTTAGTTCGTAAAAGGGCAGTGTCTAAATCAAGAAATATTTGTCCAGAAAAGCGTCCACAACCTTGTCAGCAGTGAACATTAAACATAATGTCATCATTGTAATAAACGGCAGTCTGCAAGTACACTTCCGTAAGTTCTTTTGCCCAGGAATGTTCTAAACTTATCGTGTCAAAACCCATCGAATAGCGCTAGCAACAATGCTACACTGTTTTGCTTGCACATGCGTGTGTGTCCAATCCGCCGCAAATACGAACGAACAACGTTCCGTCTCACTGTTCCTTTCTCATTGGCTAAATTTCGATCCATGACACCGGCCCTGCTTCATTCAAGCATCTTTATCGAAACGTCATGGAGCTTGACTTGGTTAATCTGCGGTCGGTCTTCATCTTAAAATTATGGGCCAGTTGGGGTGCATACATAAACCACCAGATAGACGTACCAAAAACCCTACTCTTTTATTTTCAAGGTGAAGGTGAGGATGCAGAAGGTGAGTACTCCGGTCGTAACTAATTTTCGCTCACTGAAATACGCATCCCCCAAATGTGCCAGCTACCAACAAATCACAAGCAAATATAAACCAAAAACACTAGAAACATCCTACTAGGGCGGTTCAACAACTTATTAGCGAAATTTAGGACTATTTGTGGCAAGTAACATCAGTAAAGAAGTGAGGAGTGATGTTTTACGTGAAAGAGTTTATATAACCATATGTTCCCTTATTCAGAAAATCAATGAGATCACTATAAACTCGTCGGAATATCCTTTCTGAATAATCATCATTTTCCGCATAGAATCTTATGCTCCACGAAATGTGCAAATCTGTTTTCAGACCCGTGGTCCGGTAGTAATCATTTCAAGTGACTGAACAAACGTAGCACGTCAATTTACCTCTACTCACCTGAACCGTCCGAAGGAGGAAAGTGTTTTCACGTTGGCTGATCAGATCGTAACTTTGTTGCCATCACTGATATTGTTGCAGCATATTTTGCACTAATACCAACTGGTTGGTAACCATCGAGTTTTGATTCTAATATTTCTGTTTTCTGACTAACCAAGGCCAAAATGCGAGTTAAAGTAAAAGCCACAAAATCTATTTTCCATAGTATTGCTTCGTTAATTTTTCTGTTACTTTTATTAGATTTCAAGAGGCAGCTGAAAATCCGTAAGTATGGTTGTGAATCATCTAAAGTAGAGATACCGAATTGCTAGTTTCACACATCGCAATTACAATGTTAAAATATATTATATATATATATATATATATTATGATATCGTGATAAACCAAATAGAGTAGAAACATTCTGGAAGACCTCAGTAAACTGAGCGGAATCACTTTAGGGCAGGCGGAAATACCTGTTACAGCATGAATTTGTTTAAAATACAATACCGTGCATTGGGATCTTATGGTTAAAATTTACTCAAATTTTGCCTCTTTTTTGTAAATATAATGCAAATGTGTCTGGATCAAACGTATTCACGAAATCAACCATCATTTACTTGTTACTTGGCATGTTGTTCCTATTGCAGAATACTCAGCCTATGTGTACGTTATGAGTCACTGGTCTTAATCTTCTTGCTATCTTTACTTGTCATAATTACGAGTCATAATTACCTTAGTGTGCCCTGCTATACTGTAGACAAAGCCTTCTTGGTGTTAGCCATCCCAAAGAAACTACATTCGTTGGATTCTTAAAAGCATCGACTGACTGTAGAACTATGAGGTGATCAGTTTTGGTCAGTTTTTCTCCTCCGGCATGCAATCATCCCTGAAATTGCGATGTTGTGATTTCGGAAGGATGTTTTCAAATAACGTACACGTTTTTACACAATTTGATGGTTAATCCGTCCAAATATTTGCTCATACCTGAAGCCCACGTACGAAGACAAGTGCGAGGCACAAGTAGGAGGGCACTCGCTGACATCATCCAGTGGGAGGCTTCTCTGAACCTAGTCCAAGTTTAACCGTTAGCACTTTCACGGATTAGCTGTGCAGACGTTTCAACTTACAAGAGTGAAATATGTGTATCCGAGTCAACTGAGAACATACTAAATGTTTTCAAAAGTATAGTTGAAACACAACACTGAAAAAAGCCGCGTCCTTTGGATACCAACAGTCTAATCTGACTCGACTTTACCAAGGGTTTCTAATTTGAGTTTGCAGCCATTCAAGGACCGAAACTCATTACCGCTTGTGTTATTACGTCTGGTAGGCACTTTCCAATTTCCTTTACGATTCGTGGACAACAAAATTACTTTCTGCGGTTGTCTAGAAGAATATCAAGTCAATAATAATTAGCCAGTCTTGTTGAAGAAACTGACACTATGGTTTCATCGTACAAGTTAGTTTTGATGGCTCTTAGTCGCGTCATAGATAGCTTACGCTTTCACGAAGAAATGGCTCTGAATAAAAGGTTACCCCTAAAGAATCTGACTTATGGTTAAGCGCACTAACAAAACACTACTCTTCAAAAATGTTTTCTTCAAACCGGTGACCACTGGAGTTTTTAACCAGAGAATGATATTGATTGGGACCTCAGTCTACGTAACTGAGGCGGCAACTAACAAAACGATCTTAACGGGGCTCTCAAATGCGATGGTAACTGTGGTCGCCTGCATTGAATTACATGTGGAAAAGCCTCCAGATGTCTTACAATAAACACTGCATGCAAATCGGTACGAGTAACTTGAAACTCAAAGCATGTTCCCAGTTTTCTTCTCTCGGTAGTAGCCACCTTTCCTATGGAACAAACTTTTTTCCTTTAGGTGGTCAACTCTACACCAGACATTGATCTACCGAACCGGCTTTGTGAGAGGAGTAGATGTAAGATAATCACCTAAGCAAACTCAACCGGACTAGGAATGCGTTACCCACTATCATAACGAGCCTGAATACATTGCTAGCATCCATTTATATCCAAGGGCGAATCCTAACTGAAGCTGTCAGTGAAAGTCCACGAAGTGCCCTTATTTGCGCACTAATTTTGTTTCAATGGCAGACTTAGCCAAACCTCAGCTGGATCTCTCATTTTTGATATTCCTCAACTGAAGGTGATGCACACAGGGCGCCTCATATTTCAGTTGGTACAATATTCGAGATGTCGCGGTATATTTTCTCCAAGCAATAATATATAAGGTTGTTAAAACCTCCCCGAACATCGCATCAACTGAAACAAAGACAGGCTTTGTACAGCACATTCAGTTGAACAATAGAAAATCGAGGGTTTCAGCTGAGACTCATTTGAGTCTTCTGTCAAAAACAATCTGGTGTGCAAATGAGTGCACTGAGCTCATTTCCTACAATTTGGATTCAGGTAGAAAGTAGGGTTGACGGAAATTCAGGAACCGTGCACAGTGCACCCCAAGAAGGGCGAGACCGGTCGTGGACTGTCGAAGAGCTTTCAGCAACCTTATGAGTAACGTGTCACGTCTACAGAAGCCGGTAGAGCTATTACGCATTCCAAGACTTATCTGCGACCACTTTGTTGAAAACTGTCCTATTACCGCCTTTGGGCACTAGCTGGTATATCGTGTCAACAGTTCCAAACAGGGCAGTGAACATGCTTTTAGGACTTCTCAAAACAAGATCGAAAACAATCTATGCATCGCGTTATAAATAACAGATTTTTAGTCACAAACATTGGTCCGTCCTATGCAGGGTCTTTAAAGTTTTGTACCTTGCATGAATTTGTAGGCTTTTTTGGGTTATGCTCGGTTTTTCTTCAAAGAAGATGAAAAGTGCTTGCCTACTGCTGTATCAGGAGTGTTCAATAAGTAGATCAGGGGTTTCGTTTCTGCTGAACACATCCCAAAACTGCACACCGTGTTTCTAAGCACCTGTAAAAATACCAAGTATAGACAGCCAATGTCGTGAATCTCAGCATTTTCCCGGTTTCGAGAGATGGCTCTTCACCTGAAAACCAATGGGGTACCATTTTTTCTGTCCAAGATGTGGCTAATAGTTCCATCACCCAACCTTGCCAATCATTGCCTTTGCAGACTTGCCTTCATGCCATTTTTGAAGTTTCTAGAATTTTGTCGTTCCACTTGTATAGTTTTATCGCATTTGATATTTGACCTCACCGCATGGCACAACAAAGCTAAGATGGTTTGCTGTTAACTTGTTCTTGATGACAGATTCAGTTCAAACCACCACCTATACATTATTTTGCTTTCTCTTTCTATAGAGCGGCCTATTGCCCACATGATTGAGCCGTGTGATAAGCCCCTGATTTGCCGCTTGTGTTTACAAAAAGAATGCAAAATTTCCTTCTTAAACGGCTTTTCTTTTTCCCGTCAAACAATGCAGTCGACAAACATCGGATGGGCTAGACTGAATGGGTGTTGTACGCAAGGAAGATGGCACGCCTTTCGTGATAGGTTTATAATTCAGAGTTTTCAGCTGCTACTGTACACCTCTTCATACGTAATGGTTCAAGTGCTCCCAGCGCATGATGTTGGAGTAGTAGTAATATACTCGCCTCGTTCTCAAGGTGTTCTGGTTCCAATACCCGGGTGTGCTCTAATAAGAGCAAAACTTCAGTTCAATGCTTCGCTGTTTTGATGTAGTCTATCCGAAAAAGTGAACTCGAATAGAAAGAAAACTGGTTAACGAGAGTGATGTGGAAACGCTGGGCTCCTATATTTGCGCAAAAGCTCGAATGTCAGCTGCCGTAGTTCAGCTTAACTCCCTAGTGACTGCGTGCCCGAGAGTGTTTGTAGTAATATGCTAATTTAAATGATGGCCAGGTTAATGGGCTTATCAAGGTAAGGAACGTTGTAGCAGGCACGCAGCTACGCAGAGCTAGCAACAAGAGCTAGCCATTTTCAACTAAGGCACAGTTAAATACAGGCTAGTCAACATGGGGACATATTCTATTGTTGATGCTCGAACCTTGGCGCGAACGTGACGAACTCTAACATTTGATCAAATTACCACCCGCTTTGACTGCCACAGCTACAGACCCGATCTGTAAGGGATGTTAAAATATGTCGAGGTGGAATTGTTGTATTTTCCAAGTAGAAGTAGGAACTAAACTGTATTCTCCCCACTCATGTACAATTATTCCATACCGAAAAAACACTGTGAACAAATGCATTAGAAGTGATCACCTCTGGAAGCTGACTTTCTTTTTTGAGTGATACATTTAGCGAACAGGTAAAAAAGTTAAACTCGTGTGACTCCATTGGAATGCTGGCACGCACTGCAATCCACCGTTACCCTCGATACAGTTAAGTGTCAAATAAATAAACCAGAACCCGAGACGAGCCCGGCATGTTTGATAATTGTCTAAGCCGCACATTCGGCGGAGCACTCAAGGTGTCTGTGTTAAATACCATGACATAACCTGTTCAAAAAATTTAGTTATTATTATGTTATTTGAACATTTAAGTAAACTTCAGAAACGCTTTTTCATGTACTGGGTCTCTGTGACATTTGAACTGAAGCATTTCCCAACTAGCTGATTTGATAAAATGATCCACTGGTGTGCACATGTAATTTCATATCAAGTTCGTATTGCACCTTGGACCAAGAAAATCTTACCGAATCTCTCCACCGAGAGAGACTGCCCACTTCATTCCGAGAGGGTCAACGGTTGCGTTGTGGTCTGTATGTGGCAGACTTTTTAATAGAGAAGGGTCGAGCAGGATCTTCTTCCTTCAGGTTTCTCTCAGTGACTGGACGCAGAAAGCAGAGCATATATCCACTACTACACCTGCGCAAGCCAAGCCAGAGGCTGAAATTACAACTACAACCATTGTACCAAACTAAAAACGCAGTACTAGTTAATTGGAATATGCAACCAATGGATAAATTTTACCGGAATACACAAATTTCGGGCTCCTTCAGTCGGGTTCTAACAGAGTTTACAAACAAAAAGTCCGCATTCTAATCTCGGTATCAACTGTAAACAGCAACGCGCTTCATTAACGTGGTTTGACCGCTTATCAGCTATTCCTACTGTCGGAAGATTGGCGGGGGTCGGCACATACTTTCCGTTCTTAGGATTTGCTAGGTTGGGGAGGATAATCTCTTATATCTACCACCAAAATGGACCCCAAACACTCTGGCTATCTCGAGCAAGGAGCTTGTCTGGATGATATTTCTGGAGAACTACATGTTTCTTGTTAAGAGAAACTGTGGAACTACAAGTGAACTATGCTTGTGAAGATTCTTGTGAATGGTTACTTTTGAGGTGTTTCCCGGAGGGGAGGATGGCAACGGGTGATTAGTCACCTTTGAGGTCGACGTTGGCGGAGGAATGCTGCATCTCCACACTACAACTGTATACGTTTTCATTGCAAGTCACGCAACAGGATCCTTAGAATATTGATTTCACATGGCGTTTTGTTGATCTTCGGAAGTACTGGTGCAGCTTTTAGGGAATCAGCCCTGACGACGACCCCGTTCGGGAAGGCTGTTTGCCTTCTCCTGAGACGGACTACGATTGAAGTCAAGAGACGAAAAGATGGCAGCCTGCACAGCAACCGGTAACTAATTTTGACAAAGCGAGATAGAGGAAGACGATATCTGAAACTAAAGATCACTCATGTGTAAATGAGTGCTGAACAGAAACTGTTCTGCCGGACTGAAAACAGCCGAAGTTTATTTGAAAATTTGTGAGGGATATATGAAACCAGTTTCTAACGTACCTTGAAGATAAATGTGGACGACATGTTTATCACCCGAACCAGGCCTAATATACGATAAATATGAGAAAAACTAATCTAAGTTAGGCGAAAACTAAGTAAAATTGGTTGTGATGTACGTTCCTCTCTTCAGAAAGTCTACTCTGGTGAAAAGCACTCCTGGAAAATTAGCGAAATACACTAATTTGCAAACAAGTTTGGTTTTGCGAGAGACTCACCTGGAACCCAGCCGAATCTCTCATTTGTGATGTTTCCAGGCAACTGAATGTGCTGCACCAAGCCACCTCATGTTTCAGTTGCTACGATATTCGAGAAATAGCGATACATGTATATTCGTAATGCACTACTCATAAGGTTGCTGAAAATTCTTCGACAGCCCACGACCGGTTTCGCCCTTCTTTGGGCTTATCAGGTAGGCGCAGTCCCCGAGTTTCCCTCAACGTTATGTTCTACTTGAAACCAAATTGCACGAAATTAGTGAAATACACTCATTTGCAAACAAATTTGGTTTTGCGAGAGACTCACCTGGAACCCAGCTGAATCTCTCTTTTGTGAGGTTCCCAGGCAGCAGTACATTTAGCTGCCTGCGACTAAAGTTCATTATTGACGGTTGCTAATGCTCAAAATCACCGGTAGAGTAGATGAAGTAAAAAACTTACGAGTAACATTAAAGCATACAGGCAGCGCCCCTTTGCATCTGGTGTGATGGCTAATTTGATAAATTAGGTGTACTTACAAGTGATATGGCCAAAATCTATTCGACTGCCCTATGTCCCATTTGCATTCTTTCTGAAATGCTCACCTGAATCAATAAGTTACTGATCTTAATGGCAAATACTATTTCCCAACCTAAACCTATGGGTTTGAATCCCGTTCCTAAAAGCCAGGATGTATTTTTTCATAACAGTAAGTTGTGGTAAAAAGGGCTTCCTAGCAGAATGTGACAGCAAAATGTGGCTACCACCTTTTAACCAAAATAAGTTTCTATTTATATTCTCTTTGGGGTCCCAAGTTTCGTCCGACAAGCTTGTCAGCGAGTTATTGAGAATACATTTTTTGTGGTTTCCTTTTGTCACACCCCTTTTGGAACTGAGTCATCTGACACCGCGGCCAAGCGCTCCAGTGTCAACGCTTTTAGTTTAATTTTTACCCGTAGGAGAAACCAGCCTATGCCGAGAATCACTGTATGGCTGTTTTATCCTTATTTGAAATCGCCAGCATTGCAAATCTCACTATAATCCTGGGAGTCTGAAACCCGCGATCCTTCTTCCAGTAGTCTGAACACTGAACCGCTTGAACAAAAGCAGTTCGAGACTTCTTGGACTTCCGTGAGGTGCGCACTGCTGATGATTCCGGAGAGGGATAAAACAGCTGTACAAAGCTCCCAGGCTTTTAAGAAAAATGGATTCACTTATAGGGCGAAGTCTACATTATCAATCTCCAAATCTCGTGCAAACAATTTTTGGCCTCATTCGTAAGATCGGCAACTACTCTGGTAACCAGTTTTTTTGAAACCCATTTGTTGGCAGTTATGTTCATTTATAACCAGTGTGCAGCGCAAGCGCGAGCAAATTTTCTTGTCAGCAATACGAGATTTTAGTTTGGAATAGGCGCATCAAGTGGGATGTTTGCAATCTGAAACCAAAAGCTCTTTATTAGGTATCCATCCCAGTCCCACTATCAATTTCCTAACTGTTGGAGATTGTTTTTGCACAGTAAGTCGTAGAAGATATCGAACTGGACGTACAATGCTCTGTCATAGCACATCTCCGTGAATACAAAGCGGATGGTTGAAGTTCCAGTGTTTGACGTCTCTACATGTAAGTACTCGCATGTAAAGCTTGAATCAACGTCCCTAATTCCTACTCGGGTCTACTATATCTGCTTGCAAACTCACCAACCATTTTCCCTGATAAACCACGGTGCTCAATGATAATGATTACGGTAACAATGAAGGATTCTGTGGTATTCAGTGCAGGAAGGAAGATAACCAGATATAGTTTGGGAGAGTCATCACACCGATACAAGATGGACATAGAAGCGACAGAGTATCAATTGATGCATTGATTCTAGTTTTTGGTGATGTCATCAACACTATGGTTGTTTTGGAGAAAAATGTCATTCAAGGTAATAGAAACTCGTATTTTTTGCACTTCCTCCCTTTGAGAAGCCTTTCTTTTGGAAATGAGCACAGCATATCTGAAGTGCCTCCCAAAAGGCCGGCGAACAAATTTGCGCAGATCTTGTTTAACTGTATATGGTAATGAGACCTCATGATTTTCAAACCACTTAACCGGCCACAGTCATTTGTTCCAATGGTAGTGGTAGACACTTGTCCGCGTTACATTTAACTATAGCATGATAGGCCTTTGCGTAAAATTCTTTCGGGTCCAGTTCTTCCTCTGACACTTCAAGTAGGGTAAAGGGCATAACCAACCTTTTATCTTCGTTACATTGAAAAGTCTTTTGCGTTCTCTGATCAGCGTACAGTAATAGGGTGAAAGCGAAATTCACTGTACTCAGCTCTGTAGATGAAAACCTTCACCGGGGCGCAGACTGTGCTTACGGGCTAAGTCCAAGTGGTTTGCAACAAACTCAGCATAATGTGTGGTTGTTGCTGAATTTGTCTATAGGAGAATGTAACCTATTTCTCGTGAGCAATGTTTCGTAAGCTTAATCGACAGAGCTGCGTCCTCCAAAAATTGACATGATGACAGGTTCTACGCGTGAAAATCTTGACTTACTCATGGTTAGCGTATCACGTGATGCAGTAGGAAGAAGCTATGGACTCAGTTTTTGAACCATAAAACTCTACGATGAGCAAAGGCTATATCACTAGACTCCGAGTTACAGGAAGGCTGATAAAATTTACGTCGCTCTGGTTTAAACTCAAGGAGATGCTAGGGGGGCAAAAGTTTAAGTATAAAGCTGAATCACTGATATGCAACGCTTCCTGCTTGTTTTTCCGTTCGATTTTCGTGGCCCCTTCTAAAATTTCATCGGAAAATCTCCTGTCATAGCTTATTAGTAAGCAGAAGAAGTGAAGTTATAGGTTGATCCTTCAGAGATGCCAACCAGTATTGTAAAACAGTCATCTTTTGGACCCCGAAAAACCCCGGCGCTTTCTGAGATAAATATGTGTTCGTAGATCACAGTCACTTGTCACTTTAGCTGGCTAGTAGACACTTTAATTTCGACATAAGTTTTACCTACCTAAGGTTTATGTTGCCGATTGTGAGTATCTATTTTCGTTATTTGGAGTTGTACTCTTCTGCGAATATTTAGACCAGATTGATGCCGTAGAACCTAACAGGTATTCTTTGAGGATGAATATGTCAAAAGACCAGCCCCTGGACTTGTGTCTTGCCAAAATAGACCTAAGCTTATCTACCCCATTATGGAACAAAAATCTTCTGAGACGATTTCTACTTATCCGCTTTAGTAGGTGCTGTCTTTTCACGGGATACAGAGTTTGGTGAACCTAATGACCATGAAACGGTCCATATTCAAGAGATTTTTAGTGAATTTCGCGGCGCAATCGTGCTCAACCGGTGCATCCGGATATTCATAGGGTTGGGAAGGGAGCAGTGTGAGATAGATAAATCTGGACACAAAAACTCCTGAGTTTCTGACGCTTTGCAGCCGCAAGTAAGCGAACACGTTAATCACGGAGCGATAACACGTATCCTTCTCCACAGAATGTGTTCATATACATTCCTACGTGACTCTCCTGGAATTAGCACCATCACCATTCTCATCATCGGCATCGTTGACAGCAATAAACTAATTATGCATGCTGGTACTTAACCGAATCAGAAATACAGTTCGCTCATGCATAAATAAACAAGGCAAACAAATGAATGTCAGAATTTCGACCAGTACGAGTTTTTATCGAAGCGGAAAGTCAAATCGCACGAAGTCGGCTGTCTAGAAGTATCTAGCTGGAAAATGCAGCTTCACCTCGCAAACGGCGCAATCCACTGCAGCAGCTAGAGGATCACCCGAATTCCTTGTTCTGTGGCTTCTGGATGGAGAGCACGCCGTAAGTTCAACAGCTGTTCTTGGGCTCATCAGCCAAAACCCTTGATCCAGAAGCCTGACCGCAAGGCGATGGATCTGCAGTTTGAGGAAAGCTCCTACTCAGAATCGGTGCTCGAGCTACACACGTTATGGGCCATTTAAGTGCATTTTTCTCGATACACGAGTATTCAACCTTCATTTGAATTTGTGTACCAACTCAACATTTTGCGGCGTATTGGTCCAAATGCCCACAGACCACAGCAAACAGTGGTACGCTCATCCATGTACTTCATCTTTTCTGAGTTAAACGTCGAAACATTCGTTGGTAGTGCCTTTCCTTTTACCTACTACTGTGTCAAAACATAAACAACAAGGTGGGCTAATATAAGCTATTCTTTGGTTATGAGAATCAAAACCTTTATCTAACACCAGTGTGTTTGTAACTCATCCCTCAAAATGCAAACTGCCTTATTTATCTGCCTTTCTTTCTCTTTGTCACTACGGATTACATTATTCAAACTCTTCAGCTAGATCACTGGACTTGTCTGTGTTCACCTGTTTCTTGCCTTCATTGGCGGACTGCATGGCTGCGCTCTGCTTTGTTGACACTACGTATTTTCACATTGGCACTCGTTTACAATTTAAGTGACACTCCTAACCCAGTTAGAGTCGTTAGTATCTCAGTACCAATGTTGACCTCATTACCGTAAAGGTCTACTGACTGCCAGCACTCACCACTGATCTCATGCTTGCATTGGCGACCGTAACGATGACTTTTTTTAAATCAAATATAGATCTCATGGCATATTCCACTCGGTGAACTCTCTCCTACTCTCCCCGAAATAATGGAAGATCTAAGCCATATACTGTTCATCGTCATGTGGTTTCGTTGCTACATTCTTGTCAAAACTTCCCCTCAACGGAAGAAGGCCATGTCGGCAAACCTCAAAGGACTGCACCTTGATTTTAGGCAGAACAGCGTTAAGTAGCACATTAAATAATTCGCTTCCAGGCAAAAGATTGAGTAGCCTAAATGGAAAACTAGGTAACTACCGCCTGATTTCAGCTAAAATGCCGTCGGTTTCAGCTTAGTGCTCTTTAACCCCGGTGGTCTTCAGAGCTACATTTGCTTGAGAAATGGCTTTTTTGCACGCCGTTTCTAATTTCTGCATGAGAGAAACTGCTATTCATACACTAGAAGGCAGGGCAGTTAGACCTTCTGCACTTCAGATCCATTAGGAGTAGAGTGTATACACGCCAAACGGCTGGGAAACTGTACCTTTCCGCTTGAACCTCATCACCGTACACTTGAAGCAAGGCAAAAATGCAAATAGGAAGGTGCGATGAAAACAAATGCTTGAAAGGGCTGCAAATGCACTTGCTCTTCCAACAAAACGGTTCGCATCGTCATGGAATTCACTTGTAGGGACACATTGGGTCCACCGACCTGCTGAAACGTTACATAATATTTTCAAAAGGGTTCTGTACATGTGTTTTATTTTCGGTCATTGGGTGCGACATCTCAACAAAAAATCAGTCAGAACTAAGAGGTATGTTCGGTTAAATGCAAAACAACGCAAACATACTCCTCAGTCTGGTTCAATCCCTAAGGTGGGTCGACTGGACTGGACCTGATTTCCAACTTTTTAACTTGATGTAAATCGTTGAGCACTATATATCCTGCGTTGGCGATAGACCTCATATCTAGGTGTAGTCCAAAAGGTTACGAGCATGCAGTCAGCACTCACGTCAAGGGTTTAATATAGTCTTTTAAAACATCAGAGAAAAGCCCCGAATACTATTTTACATGTAGCCCAGCAAAATTATGCAGATACTTAGGTACGTAGACGAGACCATTTTTCACAAGCGCGCGGTATGGATTTCACAATAGCAGGAGAAATATGAAATACAAGCGAATGAAGTGGAGCTCTTAACGGCCATGAGGACAATCACCCGATCGAAAATGCTCCCATTTCTAACGAACAGGTTTTGCGGGCAAATAAAGGCTGATCTTTGGTTGTATACCATACCTGCCCTAAAGCCCGCGAAACTCCAGATACAAACTTTTTCGCATTTTGCTTATCACTGTTTGGTGTCTTTTAAAAAGCCTAATGTTGCTTTAAACCATCTTTACCATAACACACACTGTTTGGTTTGACTGGTGTTGTTTGGCTCCCTGTCCTGATTAAATATTCGCTCTCTGGACCTGAATGAGTCCCAGGTAGGAGAAAGTAGCCCCTTTACGGCCTTCTAGTGATCTTGAGCTATTTTTTTAGCCTGTTTGAATTTGATCCCATACCTCCGATAAAATAAAAACCTTTTTTGCCTCGCACCGGGTCTCTGTGTTACCCACCCTCTGTGAATGTGTTTTATGTGCTCGTGACTTCTAATACCGACTCTTATATCGGCGCATTTCAGAATCATTACACCTGTGAATCTGCACTGCTGCTGATTCCACGACTATCCACGTTGTTACTCAGTGGAACGCCCGGTCCACTGATTGTGTAAGTTTGTGTTACTGTTCCAAAGCCCCAAACGGTTTTCCTAAAGAAACACATAATTTTCTTTATCCGCAGGAACATTCGATCTGATGTCTCGTGAATGCGCTAAAAAATTGTAAGTAAGCTGATATTTTCGTGCCATGGTTTTGATGCTGCCCTATTATTTTTGTCCGAACTGCAAGTTACTATGTTATAGCTATTGCAGTTTTCTGCGCAAACGTGTAAACGTCATAGCTCTGCATTATGATGCTTTGAAAATCAACTAAATAAACCGGTATTTTTGGTGAAACCTGATGAGATGCTTCTCGAATCTATCCAGAGATGCAGACTTTATCCCGTTCACGAAGCTGATGACCTGAGTAGTCCATGTGCGTCCTTTAAGGCGGTTTACCATGTAACAGCACGCAAACTCAAGACCCTAAGGAAGCGTTTAATTTTGACTGCCGAATCTGACGCCCTCAAGCTCCGCCATTCTACATATTTACTTATACATCAGCACCAAAGCAGGTAGAATTCCCTCCCCAGTCCATCTGCAAGCACTCTGGCCGAAATACTCTTAAACCCCCTCACCCAAACTCTTAAACAAGCATTCGCATGAACTGTCGAAGTCCATTTCTCAGAAGCGAACTCAAAACAACGGGATTTCTCATGTTCAGTTGGTTAAATTTCGTGTAGTAAAACCGGATTATCCACTGAAGAAAGAGAATTTAGATGTTATTAGACCATGGACTACCTGGGGTGGTCACTGGGTATGAATGTGACTACGGCGGAACCTTGAGTTTCCGGCATGTACCCATTCACCGATACGTCATTTGTAGCTATTCTGTTTGTATGTTATTAGTTATTCGATGATTTTTTTAAGACTATTTCAAAACCAATGTTGAATGGTTGAGAGGGGTACCTGCTAAACCTCCAGGTACCCCGTAACCGAACACAGCCCTTCGTAATCTTTCCTGAACGTGGAAGCCCTATTCGATAAACCAAAAACAGTTATGAAAAATCCAGACGAATCTATTTACGATAAGTATACTTAGGAAAAGTATATGGTCTGAACTACCCTTAAATCCGCTCGGTCAACAGCAGCAGAAAGCTCTAGAAATAAGTCCGGTCAGACAGCGATGCAGCAGGGAGTAGGAACCAACCATCGGGCCGCCTTGGAGAAAAGTTAAAAATCCGTGCCCACGTAAATACGACAAGCAGCCATTGACGAAGTTCGATTATGTTGAGTGAAACCAAGAGGGAGAACGTTTATAGTAAGGCCAAGAGGCACGCATAGCTGTGCTTTGAGGCACAACACGAGGAATTGGCGCCAAGTGTGAGTGGGCACTATGATGCAAAATAAACGACATGAAGTGTATGCACGATGTTCGCCGGCTACCGCAACTACCCTGGTCTGAAGCCACGATCGCATTTGTTTAAATAAAGATCAGTTACTCAGATGTAAACAAGCTCTTTCCGTAGTTCCACTGTTTACAGAACTTACCATCAAACGGTGGTCTTCGTCAGCAAAATGCGTCCTTTTATATAGATTAATCAACCGTGCATTGAACACTTGCGACTACTAGAAAAGAGGGCAGTTCATCGGAAATTTCTATGGCACAAAAACGCATTGCAGTCCAGTGAAAAAGGAAGAGGACGATTTTGCATCACATCTGTTCATAAAATGCTTCCTTGCAAGAAAGTCAACATTACACCTGTGCGTGCTCCGTTCTGTGGGGCGACGTTTCTAAATGTTACCAGGGTCCATTTAACAAACTGTCTTACCTAGACAGAGAGACTAAAGGCTCGTCAATATGTTGAAACTAGTTGTCAGTATTCATATCGGCGTCCCTTTTTCTATTGCTGGGTAACTTACGCTTACGAGCCCAATATGTTGGTCACCCAGTGAACTTGCGCCTCGAAGCAACTTAGCTAACTTTCACTTATGGTACCGGGGCTTGTTTGTCCATGCTTTGAAGTACCTGTTGCCGATCCAATTAGCTTCCGGAGCCATTACCTTACTTACAACCAGGACAGTAGCAAAAATGGTCATTTGCAAAAAAACGATTAACAGGTGTACTGTGGATTTATGTTTGCATTGTCCTGCACCTATGCGCGCATAACCTGCACCAACAAAAGATTGAAAGGTTAATCGCTGAACTAGGAATTTCATTGTTGAGTGATAACGTATGTTTTCAAAGAAATCTGCTTTGCCTGCCTCTTAACAATGTAACACACAATTATTTGGGCATAAACACCAAAGAAATTTCAGTAAAAGCATTCTAGTGCGTACTTTCAGACTAATCTCCTTGGCAGATGTTCACATTTACGGCTTCATTGTCATCTAGCGCATGTTTCACTTCTTCTGTCTTGTCCAGTTTTTCAAGCACACCGAAACGTATCGTAAGGAACGTGGTGACCTCGAAGTCGGTGATGATCGGTCAGACCCACACCAAGGATCCGGCTTACCTTCGTTTTGTGGTTCCGATAAAACACGCAGACCACTGTCAAATTAGATTTTGTGAATGTTTCTCCCTCATTACGAAAGGTTTACTTAAGGATGCAAGTTTTTCGAACGAATTTATCGTAGACGTCAACAAGTCAGCAAACCAGTTACGTCTATCTCAATTAATATGAAATGTGTGAAAATTTCTTTCTTAAGGCGAATAATTCTGCAATACACTACTTCGAGCAAGTGGTCCGTACTCAAAAATTACCAAATGAACAGTCATTCGGGTTCACCAACTGATTTACCAAAAGTTTATTTAGTTCTGTCAGCCGTGCAAGCGTTTCCGCAGCCCAACTTGCCAAAATATCTGTATGAGATGAATTAGGATGCAAGTTGTAGTATCACTTGTGCTGGTATTCACGATTTCATGTCTTCATTGATCGCACACCGCCAAAATGGTTCCTGAAACTTGTCAACAGTCAACCGCATGTCTTCTTCTTCCTATGGCCTATCAGGCAGACGCAGCTCCCTAGTTTTGATGGATTTTCTCACTTGAAAGCTGCACTGTACGCATGCAGAGTTATGCAGTGCATATTTCAGTTAAAAAAATATTGGCGGAGTTTCATTTTTCACGAGAGCGAACAACCATCGCGATGTAATGAGTTGCAGATCTGCAGCTAACTGTACGCGCTCGGGAAATAGATGGCCAGAGCGAAAATTGGCGACACTGAAACAGTCACGCTGCGCTCACTCATAAATATGCAGATCAGTGAATGAAACTTTATTATGCCG
>SJOL01007934.1:499486-516862 GCA_004794785.1 Opisthorchis felineus | reverse complement strand
TAAGATCTTCGACTTGCGGAGGATAATACTATGGAAGCTATGGTGACTAGCTTGATGCCACGGCGGTTTTCGCACGATCTTCTTGCTCCATTTCTGAATACGGAAACCATCATAGAGGCGTTATGTTCTGTGGGCACTGTTTGCGTCTTAGGTATTTTGGAATAAAGTCACCATACTAACCATATGGGACTCGTCACCTTTAAAGTGGGCGAGACGCAAGACGGCTGCACCGAGTGATTTGTGCTAGAGGAATGAAATGGCAACGCTGGACTTCCGTTGTCTATGGGACCCTGGTTTCGACGTCCCATTCGGTTTGATATGGCTGTTCCAGGGGTTAAGTTGATGGAAACCTGTTGAACCGTTCTTCGAATTGTCCAGCCTATCGTTCAAGATGTTCTAGTGGCTGAATTGAGGTCTCTTCCCTTACAGGGACCATATCGTTAACACCTACCCTCGGGTCGGCGCGGACGTTTCCTGTTTCAAAGGCTTCCTCCTTTTCCGGAGACTTCACTGTTCGTCAGTTCTTTCTATCTGTCAGACTTTTCATCCCCCGGCGTTTGAGTGAAATGTATGGGCCATCAAAGCCATTTGTCGCTGGTATAGCTTTCCTGGCATAAGTGAAAGCTATTTGTACTAACGAGATCAAGTGTTCAGTGGGGTGTGTAAGCAATCTCAAGCGGGTGGTACGGGAGGCTGTGAGCATGGCTTCTTTCACCTTTTACAATCATCCTCAAAATCGTCGGTCCTATTATTGTATCCATTTTGTTCTGAAAGCCTCAGTATTGTTGGGTGATAGAGACAGATTGCAGGTGGCGGAAGGAACAACGCTGCATCAGCCGGCATATTCACGAGAGGAAGCGAACTGGTAAGCGTACATGTACAATGCTGTGGTTAAAGTCAAGTTGTGGGGGTGAGATGGCTCAGTGGTTAGAGCACGAATTTACTGACCGGAAGGTGCGTAGTTCGAACCCGGTCTCTGCATCTCGACTTCCCCTGTCTAGGCTTGGGCAACCTGGCAGTATCCCGGCCCTCGTGCTTCCTTCTGGTGGCATGGCTGCTGGGCACGAAAAGGATGCTACAGCTGAATGAGTTAGTTAGTCAAGTTGTGCACTCCAACTGTAGCCTCATTTCCAAGGAAGACACGGGCACTATCTGGGCAATGATCGTTCATGTTGGGTTAAAAAATATTCAAAGGCGCCAGAAGACTAGTTTCTGATAAATGTACATTTACCCACTGCTCCCAATACAAGCAATATGCAATTGGCTGGTCTCCGTTTTACGCACAATGCATCTCTTTTCTCACACATCCTTCCATTAGTTCAAAACAAAATTTACCCGTTGGGGGAATGCTGGTGGCTCATGTTGTTCAGATGACTACTACCCTGTTCGCTGAACCAAGCGTGTCGCCACCAGTAGAAATATCAAAAAGACTGGGTCTTGCCTGCTGCTCACAGTAGGGTGGGTAAGCAAAAACAGAGTACTGTTGATGCCTTCTCTCTTGCACACCTTTCTCACTCCCTTGCCGACGGAATATCCGTAAACCCATTCTTAAGATTACTGTTAACTGCAATCTCTACGGTTAACTCGGTCATCACATTTGAACGTACTTCGAAATCATGCTTCAGACCCGGAGGCTCAGTTTATCTGACAGCCTATAACGTTTGCACTCAGAAACAAACCGGACACTCGATTGCTGTTGAATGTACGCTGGATTCGCTTTCTCTTGGTGTGTACCGTGTTCCTGAAACGAGGATTGAAGGCCCAATAGGGTTATTGAACTGAATTACCCATCGGTTTCTGGTTGCGCAACTCTGATGATCCAGAAGCCGCTACGACTGGTTCAGCTGGAAATGGCATTGTTCTAAGCCACCGAGCTGAAGGGTCTCTGCTTGAATGTTTAACCGTTGTTAGTCGCATCCGTGTGGTTCGTTTGACAACGTATGTGAGATTATCTCGTGAATGCACCGATAATCGCTGTCTGCTCACTATGTCCTCTTAAGGTTTCAAAGACTTCTCACATCGCTTTGAGCGTTTTATTATAGAGAGCCGAAAGCTTCTATATTGTTGCCGGGGGTTGGAACGCAAAAGGGGCCAAATAGGGTAGCCGTTTCAAGATAAAGGATCGATGTTGAACGCTTGCACCATTCATATGCTGAGCAAAGGCTGCATCCGTGTGGCATAAACTAACGAAACAACCAATCCACCTTCCTGTCGATCAAGGATACAATAAAGCTCGACGAAAACACATTTCAGGAGAAACAGTGCATCTGTGCTGATCAGGAAGCTTGGTAGATTCAAGAAGAAGAAGAAACAGAGGGGGCCACAAAGTCTGGGAATGTGCAAAAACTGTTCCAACTGATAAGTGCAGCAGGCTCTGAATGGAATTTGGTGAGCGAAACGGTCTAACACAAAGACGTGACCCGCTCCCCTTCAAAAAAATATCGCCTGAATAGTCGAATTGATCACTTTGAATAACAATGAAGCTGAACACTCGCTGTTATTCCGCCGGGTTCTCGACCCGTAAGACAGCTTCGACTTTGGAATTAGGCGAACGATTTCTCGCCCCCAAGCTCACTCAGCTGCTGGTCCTTACGAATTTCTGCTCTGTTTAAGCATGGAGGCGAAATTCTCAATTGGTGTTTGTCTAGATGGTTTACTCTGTCTAGGTTAAAGAGACCGTCCTAGCTAACTGGGATGAATCGGTATCTGTTCCCAGTTTCAAGAAGGATGCTCGTAGCACTCGGAGGCCTTTGCTTTACCCCTGTTTTGCCCAGACTTCTTGCGTCTTAGGAGGGCGTGTGAAGACGGGACCCGTGAACAACCGGCGGGGTTCCGGCCGAGAATGGGTTGTGCGGAGTGTGTTTTTCCTCCCCGTCTAGTGTTAGAGCAACGGTGTGTGTATAGGCATCCTGGAATCCTGGTGATCCTTGACTCCCTGGGTACGTTCGACTCTGCTGACCGGTCCGTTCTTATCACGCCTGTGCAACATGATGAACCTCAGAAGCTCGTAAATGTAATACACTCTTTGTATTCACATCCCTGTGAGCGTGTGAGAATTCATGGTGAACTCTACGAATAGTGATGTTCGACAAAAATGCCCGTTCTATTTTTGTCCAGTTTCGTAACTGCAGAGATAAAAAGGTAGCCTGTCGGGCGTCTTTGAAACCTTGGTGTCCAGATCTCTGCGAATAGGGACTTTCTTTACCCACCAGAGGCAAATTACATTGTTCCCATTTCTGAAAGGAACGAGGAAGTTTCGACCAAGTCATCCAGTCCTTTGGCATGTGCTTTGCACCCACAAAGTGGAAATTCAAGAAAAAACGCTGGGGGTTGTGGTGCACTGTATGTTTATTGAGAGTCACATTAGCTCTGACGGTGGTGCAACAGATGAACGTTACGCACGAATCTCAGGCCAGAATTGTGTTTACCAGTTTGTACCACTAGCGGCATCAAAAAGACGTCATTGTGTCTCACAGGACGCATCTATGAGGCTACGGTGCACACTATGTTGTACGACTTGAAGGCTTGGCCACTACGGGTGAAGGATCTGAGACATCTTCAGGTCTTTGGCCACCCATGTCTCAAAACTATGACGAGTCGGCTGGAATCAACGTGATCAGAAAACAGGCGCCTGGTAAATGATCTGATACTCCACTTGAGGACTGCATCCAGCGCTGCAAGCTGGGATGGTTCATAAATATTCTGCGCATGTCGAGTACCGTCTGTCAAGAACAGCGTTTTCTCGTGTCTAGTTCGGAATAGCGAAAACATAGATGCAAACAAAATACACCTGAGTAGAAGGGAAAGGGTGTTACAGCTTAACGATCATCTCTTATTATCTCTTGAAGGGAAGGAGATACGTTACGAAATACCCACATGTTGCTGATTTTCGTCTTTTAGGATGGGGACCGCATACGATTGTGTATCGCTGCAGATTATGAAAAATATGGCAGATAACAGATGCCAGTGGCGTTAGTGCTATCAGTTAGATGTTTGTGGTACGCTAGCGCTAGCTCTTTCTCGCTGTCCCGCTTTTTCTCTTTCACGCAATGGGGCTTTTTCAAATAGATTGAAATGGCTGCACGGCAGTGGAGCGCTAGTGTTCTTCATGGTGCCGCTGTCAATGATAAGGATAGTGGAATGGGGGTGACGTCAGGTGTATTCGATTAGCGTTGCATCGGTATGTTTGCTTACAGACCTATCAACTTGTCAAGGAGACGCTTATTCACAAGTCACTGTATCTACCGATAGCAGTGAATCTTGCACGGCTAAAGCCGAGCGGAGGTTTGAGACGTGCGAACAATTGCCACAGCGCTCATTACCCCTGCTACTCAGAATTGAATCAGTCACGCGATATTTTATTGGGACAAAGCCGCCTGCTGAACTCGCTTCTTTTTTCCGGATTACCACAAAATATGACACCTTGCAGGTTCGAGTTTCTTAAGGCCGTAGTGGTCAATCACCAGAAACAGCCTTGATAAGCCTAGGAACTGTCTTGGCTTTGCTGACCAGTATTAGATAGGATTCACCTAGACGGTCACGACCTTCTAGTCTTTTTTATCGTGTTTCGCACATAGTGCGGCTTTCGAAAAAGGTTCAAAACAACGTCATCTCCTAAAAATGTTCTTATTGTCCTTCTCAAACTGATCAAGAGGACAGAATGCTTCACACTACCCAACGCCACGGACCGGATGAAATCTAGTGCTCCAAAGTGGTATGCAGGAACCTAGTCTTCCCACATTCTCCACTGGGTAAGCTACCAGGTCGTTCAGATGAAATCACCACTCTCAAGACTTGACCACCGAGGTCCAGCGGCACTGATCCGCACCTCGTTGAAGCCGCCCTCATCGTGCTTTGACTTCAAAACTTACCCGGTTGTAACACCGAAATTCCTCAGGTGTTCGATCCAGATTGCCTTACCAGCTTGAAAACACTGCAAACTTCAATTTTCCTGGTTAGCAACTACTTTGGGCACTGGATTATTTTTTGTGTCTGGGCGTGATCATATCGTGTACCGCTTGAAATTTCTCTGCCTGCCTCTGAAACCTCGGGAGTCGAAATGCTCCCGGGACGTTCGCTCACAGACATATAATATGCAGACGATACTGCATTCCTTGGTTCAGATCCTTCCTAAATGCAAACGATTTTAAATAACCTAAATAACTCTGCCGCACAGTTTGGCGTACGCTTCACACCTGGAAAGTGTAAAGTGCTGCTACAAGACTGGGTTGGATCAAACCCATACCTCATGCTTGCAGGCGAGCCAATCGACGTGGTAGATAAAGTCGTTTACCTGCGCAGCTGTATAAGTTCTGATGGACCGGCTGGAGGTGAGGTTCGTTCTCGAATCGCGAAGGCCAAAGCAGAGTTTACACTGCGGCAGTGCTATGCATACTGCTTTAAGAATCAGAGGACATACCAAAGCTGTCAGTGTTTGACCATCGGTGTCTCCGAAGCATTGGTCCGGTCTGGTGGGAACATCGGATTAGTAATGCTGATGTACGCCAGATAGTACTGGGAAGAAGGAACTCTCCCGCGATGAATGAATTACTCACGCTTCATAGGTTACACAGGTTAGGACATGTACTCCGCATGCCAGAAGACCATCTGCCTCGCAGAGCTCTTTTCGCCTAGCCCTGTGATGAGTGGAAGCGACCGAGAGGTGGACATTGTATGACCTGGCAACAAAGTATGAAAACACTAACCAGTAAACCGAGTCGGGTCGACAACTGCCGCCTTCCTGGATGGGGACCCCGTGACTCAACTCACCGATGGTTAGTGACACTGGCAGAAACGGCCCAATCGTGCATCAAGGCTGTCGCCTTCACTACTTAGCTACCCAATTCCCGAACTAACTGAACGCGTCATCGCCTCCAAAGGTTGGCTTTATGTCACACACTCTTTTACTTTTCGGTGATCGAAACTGTAGCAGTTGGAACCAATGTGCCTGTGATACACGGTTTACAGCTGATAAATTGATTGGTTGATTGTACGTGAGCAGTTCGCATATGGCGGGCACCAGGATCAGTGTTTTAATAACCAGCGAATGTTTAAGTTCTACAATCCATGCGCGAGCCGAGAGCGGACAAAAACCAATCCATACATGCATGAAAAGCATGGGACCAATCGGTCCTTTTGCACGTGGTTCCAAACTTGATGTATGTCTGAATTCGTTACAATCAGGGTTGCATGACCACAACACAATTCAGTTTTGTTGGAGCACCATATACCATCCAAATGAGCTGTCTTACTGTGTTTGACTCTCAAAACCTACGTCTATTCTAGAGCAGAAGAAAGTTGCAAATAATGGTGCTCTGGAGACTGATCTATCCCGAGTATTCCAACTCTTGAAATACTCTCAAGCGGCCCTTTACCCCTGTGGCCTCTGTTTGGAATGTCCTGCCTTCCCGTGGCGGTTTTCACTAAGAAAGTAAGGGCATATCTGTGGCACTTTGGTAGGATCGGTAAACCCTCCATGAGGGAATTGGCTGCGCCGCGACTTGAAGCCACCAAATGACGGTGCGTGAATGAAGCCATGACGTGATCCTTGAAGTTAGCAAATTTTTGATCATTCAAAGCCATCATTAGAGGTGCGTGTAAGCTCCAACCTAACTTGCCTTCGGTGTCCGTATTACTTCCTGGAGTAGTCGTAAAGCCCATGACTTTGCAAAGCTTTTATCACAGCAGCAAAGGAATTTGAAGCGACCGGTCACGCGGTCATTGTTTCCTGGTAGCAGGTATGCGTCCGACAGCCTGGTACCATTTTCCAGTCCAGTTGGTTTCAATTCCAAGGTGGAGTGATGTTCAACACTTGTATCTAATTGTAGGTGGTCACGGTGTCTGGCATTTTATCCTCACCGCTCTCATTTGTACTCTGGTCCTTCTATCCTCGGACTATCATTCACACAAAAAAAGGCGTAACTGACCTCGAGTTATGGTTTCCCTAGATCTCATCAGCAGTCCACAGCCGTGCAGGGAACTTCATCCGGATATATGGTACACTAGGCGGGCTCTTTAGCACTACTGCAACAACCCACACTGAGAGCATCTACCTGCGGTTAATCAACATCTCCCAGCAGATTTCAGGCATCCGTAGCGCCACCGGTCTGGGAAGCCATGACAGAGAAGTCAATTGGTCGACAACCAGGGGCCGCTGTTCCAAGTGTTCGACAAACTAATCGCATGAATGAATTCGCCGGCCCTATAATGCCGATTCAGGTGTGTCGAGCGTACACCGGTGGAATAGTGTTGCCATGCTCACATCTCATGTCTAGCTTAAAGCCCAGTGGGGCTAAGGATGTACCGTTCTGATGAGCTCCGGTAATAGAGAAATTCGAGTGTAGTGCTTCTTTTGTTTGCTGTAGACTCAGCAGAAGGATTGCGCTAGTGCGCCAATTGAAGTAATGTGAGTACGAACGCTTTTATTTATCATTGTAAATTATTTTATTGATACCGACGTAAGCAGGACACGCAGCCGGCAGTTTCGGACTCTTACTGATATGGCGAAATCACGTCACTATTTCTGTCACAGCTACAACTTATATTTGATCTGTTTGCTTCAATCGCTAACGGCATTGAAGCATCAGTGTTGAACACTGATGTCATGTTGTTGATGATGATGATGATGATGATGAATCGGTAATTTTCGTCCTGGTGCTCAGGGCGACTGCAAACTTGTCAGCACGCGCAATAACCAGTGCCATGTTTTCAATAGAGCTTCAGTCCTGTGAATGAGGCTTATCTATGCCAAAAAACCGAGAAGTATTGTACATCTATCACTTACTTATTGGGAATGATCAACAGTGCGCATCTCACGAATTTCTAGGAAGCTTCGAACTGAGCTGTTTGGCCACGAGCTTCTGATCAGCAGTGTAAGTAACCCGCACTTCGACAGAATATTCTTAAACTCTAGGTAGCTCAGAAGGAAGAATGATTCACATGACGAGTACATCTTCCATTCGAAAGCTTATCACTCGAGCAGCCAGTCAACATGTAACCGCGTGATTGAAGGACGAGTGGCACTCTATTCTGTCTGAGTGCAATTTAATCACACTGCTGATGACCCGCTTATAGCCAAAGGTTTAATTTTCAAGTGCTAGCCAAGAGGTCGCCGGTTCGAATCTCTCTGGAGATTCGTAGAAGGCGCACTGCTGGTGATTTCTAGTAAGACTGAACTAGCTATACGATGCTTCTCGGTTTTTCGACGCAGGCTGACCTCGTTTGCAGGACTGAAGCTCCCTTGAAAATCCCAAATCTCCTCATACTTTCAATGAATGCCCCGTTTAATTTGATGCGACCAGTTTCTGTTAAAGGACACATGGACCCTGTCGGGAACTGGTGTTTGGAGCACGGTCTGATAAAACGGCATAAGTGGGCTACGGAAATGTGTCATATAGGTGCTGTCTATGAGCGATGATACGCCAACAGTTCCTCACGAATCGCGGTCCACTATTGGTTCCAATAACGAACTTCTGGTTTGTGTGTTGATCATGTTGTTCCACTTCATATTTAGCCCAACGGATACAAGTTTTCGGTTGTCCTCGGAGGTGAAAACATTTTAAAAGTTTGGTCGAAAGCATTGAGAGACACGGTCTTTATCAATTCAAGCCTTTCCTCTGGATAAGGCATCTATTTCGTATTTCATTGAGCTAGTTAACATGCTCAACAGACTGACTCTTTCACTGTCGTATATTTCAGCCCATGTATGCCACTCAGAGTTTATCTTCCCTAGTCAGTTTATCTTAATTGGGACATGATTCCTACCAGTTCACAGCTGCGATTGCCAATTGGTATCGAAGGCATCAGCTGTCTGACCTATCTTCATGAAGATGAGGCTAAACAGCTGTTCGCACTCGGAACGACTGACGGGCGCGTGCGAATGTAAGTTTCCCAATCGTTCCCAATTTATTGTTCAAGTTATCGTTCGCTGAACAGGCGGTTCGAGTGCACCTATCAGAAACGGTGGCACAAATCAATCCGATGTCTTTCATTGTTGCCATCCACCAGCCATCTGGTGTCTACGTCGAGCCAAAGTGGTTTGAAGGTTCATGATATAGAATCCGAAAAGAGGATTTGGGCTCAGCTGCATGCACACAAGAAATCTCCTATTTCTAGCTTGCTCTGTACCTCACCGGTGGTATTTGTTACGGGAGACGAAGATGCGATTGTCCAGGTGAGTACTGAATTCCTGAGTTTCTTTTGATGAATTTACGTCCTCATACAGTTGGGCAGCCTATGCCCCCCATTCTACGCGTGCATTGAAGGAACAGTCAGTGGACTGTCATCCTGATATGTTATGCTTAGCGTGTTCTGCGTAGATCAATATAAATTTGCGCACATCCCGTCTTTTCCAGGTGTGGGATATTCGAAAACCCGGTGCACCCTGTCATTCCCTGCGAATACAGGATGAAGAACAAGAAGAAGAGGACCTGTTCGGTGCGGTCAATGACATGGCTTGTGGCGACTCTCAAAATCTCATTCTGGCTGCACTAGATAACGGGTCATTGGCTGCTCTCAACCTCAGGAAGGCCCGCGTTGAAGTACTGTCGGACACCCTCGGCTATAGTGCTCGTACCGTGACTGTTATCAAGGTACGGTTCATTCATGCTTGGGGATCGTTTTATGAACAGAAGTTCATGCATTTGAACTAGTCTGGCGACGTTTGCTTCTGTCAAGTGTAAGGCGTCCTATTTGAAGGACTCTTTCTTGTCATATTGATACCCGAATGTGACGGACATTCCTAGGACTGTGTTAGACGAACGGTGCTCAGAGAATTCCAACGAGGCGGACCAACTTGGTTCAGGGCCTTGAACATCATGAACACCACTATTCAGTACGCCAAAACTTTTTGACTAACTCGTCCATTCCCAGCAAACACAGATTCCAATTTATTTCTACAACATAGCTGGATAACCATCTGAGCGGTGACTTATAGACAATAGCATTGAAACCTACTTACATCCAACCTTCGCTTTTCACTTCATGTGTATTCGAAGACATTTAGCTCTGTAGTCACGCAAACTTCTCACCTCTGCTTTTGTGATTAACCTGTGGGCACAGGGATGGACATTTTCATATACATACAACATGCATACATCTCTTGTCGAGCTCATTTTAGTGGGTGGAAAGGCAGCAGAACGACTATACAACATGGTTGTTATGAACAAACGCAGGGCTTGTTGCTAATAGCTGATCAACAAAGACAGTGCTCACATCTGTTGGGAACGTGCTCGCCATGTAACTCTTGATGGCCTCATTAAGATTGACCACCTGACCTGCATGGTCTGTTTCGATCAAACTCACTGGTCCTGTCGTTGAGAAAACGAATGGGATGTACGTAGCCCCTTTGATATCGTGATGAACGGCGGTAAATTTATGAGGAATGCGTGCTGACCCGGCTCGCTACACTAATCCCCTTTTATGGAGGTAGATGGGTTCGTCTCCTCTGATGGCTCTTCCCGGGAAGAGGAGTCGTGCGACAATTGATAGCTGATGGACCCTCCAAGGAAACGGCCTCTCATGGTTAGCCTATCTGTAATGTTTTCGTTGACCAAACTGGATATTATTCTAAAATCGAGGACTAGTGTCTAGTGAATGATTATTTCCACAGCAGTGTGATTGGTCTCTGCTTCGAATTTATTGATGCGCCTTTCTTTTTACACTCTCACGCATTCCTTCTTCTGTCCCACCCCGCCCCAATTTGAATACTCCCTCTGCAGGTCCCAGCAATTGGCCTGACCGCTTTGTTCGCTATGCATCACACTTAGCCGCAGCTTCTGTTCGTCCGACTACATTAACAACCCTTAACATTTTGAAGTTTGTTTTCAAACCCCAAAAGCCAGTCTGCTTAGTTGCTTTTAACGTTTACATACTGAAGCAAGCAGGGTAACAAATGCCTATTACTCGTATGGTGGATTCCCTCTGCATTGATGTATGCTATCAGTTAGCAACAAGGATTCAGGGCGCAAGTACTGCAATTAAACTGACTAACCCCTCGCTGTCTGCCAAGTTCCGAGTACGCGCATGCGGAGGCCGCTGCAGCTGCCTATGCCTATTGAACCGGGCGAGGTGGCTCAGTGGTTAAAGCGCGAAGGTCCGTAGTTCGAACCCGACCTCTGCACCTCGACTTCTCCTGTCTAGGCTTGGGCAACATGACAGTATCCCAAATCCCTTGCTTCCTTCGGGTGGCATGGCAGCTGGGCACCGAAATGATATTACAGCTGAACGGTTTGTTTTCTTTCTTTCTATTGTATTGAGCGACCGAGCGGAAGCGTCTCTATTTGATAAGATGCCCGTTTATAGTCGCCTCTGTGCGGTCAGTATACCAGCATCCGTGAAGGAATCTCGAGAAAGCGAAGTCAACCGCACCCTGTTTATCGTGTCTGTTTACTCCTCAATGGACTGTAACCTTCATTCTGCCAAAGACAGTTTCTGTGACGTACTAGATGCTCTTACAACATTCTTGCCCCCGAAGAGGGACAGGGACTCCTTTTCTCGTGGTTTATCCCCTCCGGAGATAATCTTGGTTGCTTAAAGGATCCTCGATAAATGTGGGTCCAATCTGATGGTGGCTGAATATATATTTGTATGCAAAGGTGACCACACCCTGGCACCCCTTTGACTGGCAGGCAAAGACAGGTGAAGATAGTCAAGGATGACAAGACGTCTACGTGTCTTTGTGTGCCCAGCACTTGCTCGTTAAAAAGTCGTACTTCGAATTTGGCACAGCCTCTCGATAGTTGACTTTACTGCCTGATTGCCGCCAATGCTGATGAATGAAAACTGACAGGCGAGCAGGGGAGTGTTTGCTTGGACTCGTCAAGTTATTCTCCACCTGCCTAGTAGTCTTTTTTTCCTGTGCAAAGCTCTTCTATTTGTAGCTGTCCGCTTCACCTCAGCATTCATTTACTTCCTTTAGAACAACAAAGTCGCGGTTGTTGGCACTGAAGACGGCGCGATCTGTCTGTTCAATTGGAATGAATTCGAACTGTGTGCCGATCGGTTCTCCCCGTTCGCACAAAGAACATCCAAGGCTACGGCTGTGGGCAGTTCAAGTGTTGGCGTCGGTCCTAGTATGTCACCATCTGTTGAAAAGGTCGTCAAAGTTACGGAGGATATGATTGCTGTCGCTACAGATGACGGAAAAATCAGGTACGAGTTCTCTTATTCCTTCCTCAACTTGATGGATTTCCGAAATTTTAATGTGTACTTCTGACTGCTGATGAAATAGTTCCAAGTTTATCGATACGATGAACTCTGCGCAATATGCTAGCCTTGATTTACTTTGGGCTACCTTCTCTTTTTATATTGATACTCTTGGGAAGTTTATTTAATGGATATTCTGATAAAAATCGGGCTTGACAATTGTCGATGGAGGCATCAACTGGGGTCAACGGCCACGCCGCCTATCAATACCGAGCGAACTCGCCGCAGCTTAGCACCACATAGTGTACATTCAGGAAAAATGCAGTGGAACAGTCCTGTTTCATAGTTGGGACCCAAATATCATCATCATCGACAGCATAGCGTCACTGTTCGGCACCGACGCTTCGCTGACCAACGTGACTTTCGCACATTGGGAGGGGTAAGTTCTCCGGCGCGTGCCGGTTATTCCTTGTCATCTGTCAGCACAAAAATTGAATTGTTGAATGAGAAAGCATACTAATTAAAGTCTGATATGGTTAGACTAGGTCAACGTGTTACATGGCTGATCCGTGATCTGAATGCTTTCACATCTGGAATATTCTTTGGTATCCATGTTTTACTTGTACAAAACGGGTGTGATCTTTCGTATTTGTCTAATTCTACGACAGTGCAGTGATGATTCGGCCCAACGAAGTCCTGGGTATAGTTGGTCGGCACCCAGGCAGTGAGGGGGACCATGGTGCGGATTGCCTCAATCTTGCTGTGAGTCCGTACAAATATGTCGCTTCCGTGTGTCCAGAAAGTCCAATCGCTCAATTTTTTTCTCTTTCGGAATGGATCGGTCGGTCCGAAAGCCTCATATCCAATCCGTCGGGATCTAAAAAGAAACGGAGAAAGGTTGTGTCGACTGCAATGTCTCCTGATCGGGCCGAGTATTTGTCTGGCTTGCTACCGGAGAAGTCGGAGAATGGTGGCAGTGAATCCTCGTCAGAGCTGGCATCTTCTGCAGACAGTGGGGATGATGGCGAAGATGACACAGAGTCAGACTCCTGTTAGGAATGATCCCTGTGCGCCTGGTTTGTATGTAGGAAAATATGTTTTTACTTGATCATCTTCTTTTGCTGTTGAACGCTGGCCGCACATTGCAAGTTAAAACCAATGGCAGTCGGTAACTATATTCATTCACTTGGCAAACTTCGAATTGTGATAGCTTACAATTAAGCCGGATAAGGCAGTTCTGTCTTTGTCGAAACGTTTTGTACACTTAGGAAGATGATGTAACGTGAATTGATGAAGCAGACTGATGTTGGTAGTGTGAGGAGATTTGGGAGTTTTTCGGTTTAGATTTCGTCCTGTAAGTGAAGCCAATCTCTGCCGAAAGGCTGGCTTCACTTACAGGACGAAATGCACATAAAAAAAGACTGATATGTGGCTAACTGTTTTACAGATACCGTAGAGGGCAGTCTTCTTACAAGAGAAGAATCTCTGCTACCCTGACTTCCAGAATTAGTCGTGTTCATCAGACTATTTCCTATCGAGGAGACAAGTGTTTTCGGCCTCGTGGATGATCGTTCTAAAGGAGAATCACGTCTTCGTTTTCCTTAACCGTCCTACGTGGTGTGATTTTGTAGGCAGAACGTTAATGGTCTCTGTACAAAGGACCATTTTACCGTCAAAGCTATCACTTCGAGGTCCACCTGTTTCAATTCGTTTAGGTTTAGGTCAGGCGCTGTACTCAGGTTGCGTCGCCATTCGGCTGTATGTTCGAATTAAATGTACCCCAAGCCACTTGGTGGTACTAGCGGTAGCCCAAAGATCAAAGCACGAGTTACTAACCAAGGGGTTTTTCGACTGCAACCTCCTAGCCTGACAGAATCTCAGTTCTCATGCTTTCATGTGATAGTCCTGTGCCGAAAGGATCCCGCGATTCAATTTTCTTGTTTTCTTTGGAAAGAGAGCGGAAGGTCCGTGGTTCGAACCCGACCTCTGGCTCTCGACTTCCCCTGTATAGGCTTGGGCAACCTGGCAGTATCCCAGCCCTAGTGCTTCCTTCTGGTGGCATGGCAGTTAGGCACCGAAAGGGTGCTACAGCTGAACGATCTCTTGACAATCATCAGACGGTCGATTTTCACCAACCGTTTGTTAGAGCCTGCGTATTCAACCACGCACGATGAATTGAGAAGTGTACTTATGATCGAGGTTGAGCAATGACGGTCATTGTGAAAGATCTTCCTACCTGCTCTCAAAAAGGAAAGGAGGCTGAGCTCAATGACAGGTTTGTTCCACGGTGACAGTTTCCCTCGCCCCCCTGATTTTACAGACTAGTGGCTGTGTTTGCTTTATGTTTGCATCACCCGACATCTGCGTTTGCTCATCTGATGTTTGTTGATGTTTAACTAATGAATTCCTTCGTCTTACTGAGAGAGTCCTCCAACGCGTTACAGGCGTATGCATGTCCAACATGTACACAAATCGAAAGACACCCTTTCCCACCCACCACCAACCCTATCCTAATTTAAAGTAACCACGTTCGTTGAAGCGATTTCCAAATGCTGATACGCGCCCCACTGCCACCAGTACGCATTACTGTTGTCAATGATGATGTTGACCACACTCCAAGGTGCTACTGTAAAACTAGATAGCACCAGACCTAACTTCATAGCTGAAAACGACATAATCGACGTAGTCGGTCATTTATTTTCTTTCGGCGATTGTTTTTTTTTTACCGAGGTCTGACCAAAGCCAAAATTAACCCTGAAACAGGGGAAATTTTTGTCGAGCTGTGAATCTACGGTGTCGACGTTGTATGGTCTACAATGCTTTCGTGCACTGCGCATTGTTGTACGCCCTCCTTGAGAAATTATGCAAATGTGTTTAGCGGGCGAAGACGATTGCGCATTTGGCGTTTGACGGCAATTGCAGATTAATAGTACTGAAATGCGTCGAATACCACCGTTTAGGTTGTGTTTCAAACTCCTAATGGCCATCAGTTCCGGAGATATTTTTACCCAGCCATGTGTGGGGTCGAAGTGGTTTAGGGTAGTTTAGGTCATGATTCAGCGGCGAAATGTGGAAACTGCAATCTAATGGTGCTGACAATGATCGTGCGGTTCGATGGAGACCACAAGACGGACTACATTGGCGTTTAGATATGGCCTGCTCAGGTAACTACCGGTGTTAATTCGCCCGACTGATTGATTGCCTTCCGACTAACCGAGTGACTTCCAAATTGTTTTGGAAATGATCAAGGATCTAATACAAACATAATTACATGCGCTTTTCTAAACAGCTTCCAAATATTAGTAGGGAATTCAATGTCCCGGTCGAAATCGGTTCCTTCTTAGGAGTGATCTATTCCGATGGTGTGAAAAATGTGTCTGGGAAGGAGTAGCCAGAGCACGGGACTCTGCACCACTAAAGATGTGAGGCTGTACACCAACAAGTACTTCTCCAGGATTTCTTGCACACGAGGTTACCAAAGCGGTTGCTTCCTAGGCTTCACAATGCACAGTGATGCGTGCCGTCCCACCACCCTAGGGAGACAACCCGTCAGATCACTTTCGTTTTGGCCCCCTTAATATTCTGTAATTCCAATCTGGGAGATCAGAGCAACGTTTAGCTGATCCCTGGGATCACGTTTCTCAGACGAAACCACGATCAGGCGGGTCAGATGTGATAGGGTAAGAAAGGCAATGAACGTCATTTCGTTTACCTCACTTCCAAATTTGGACATGTAAATTGCCAAGACGTAGCTGTTCACTCAAATTCTGACCAGTTTTAATTTACCTGCACGTGACTCGTATTCCCCGATACGAGAGTGTAAAATACAATTGCAGTCACTTCATTGGTCCGACTGACAACCAACTGTATACTGCATTCATATGATGATCTTAGTCCACGGAAGATTTGTCTCCGTTTGGGGTTAATACTCGGTGGTGAATTACGCTATCAGTTTGATCACAAAATAGTTTAAACAAACTAAAGGCTGGCAAGCCGATCATTATTGTCATAGCATAATACGAGAACCAGCTTACCGAAATAGATGCTGGTAGGGGTAGCAGATGCGTTGCTAATGGAAGTAACTCGATTCAGAACAAATTTTTTGGACGTTCTTTCAACGGAACTACGGTTTGAAAGCAAAATTTGGCAAGTGAAGCGATGAGAAGGTTGCGACAAACTGTATTCAGTCAGTTAACGAATGCTTTCAAGTTGAAGAGGGTTATTTGAGCACCAGATATGCTCGTTAGGTACCTTGAGATCATCCTAACATGTTTGAAGCACACGAATTCGTAAGAAGCCTACCGATCATACATGCAGCACCGAGTCAAGCGGGCAGAAACATTAGATCCATCCAGTGGTGAGAATGAATAATCGCGGCAGTACATATGAAAACTGAGGTCACCACACAGCGTATTTTATGGTTTAAAATACCATAGCTGGGATTGAAATTTGCCTTTCACATTAAATGGAAGGTCACTAGCAATTCCTATATAAAGACGCTTACTGAACGCCTCCCAATTTTCGGCAGGACGTTGAGACAAAGTATTCCTATACGAGAATGACTCGATCCGCACCGATTGATTAACTAAATTGTGGTTCATCAACGGGTTGTACCATGACTAGAATGTGGTCACGACGATGGGGTGTTTGCATGGTGAGAACGAGTTTCCTAATACCCTGGATGGATTGGACAGAGGTACGAAGGTAAATCAGTGCAGAATCATTATCAACAGATGCATGAATAATGGGAGCCTCGCATACCTTGAAGTGTACACCTATTTTTGAGTTACGACTGGGCTGGCCCTAATAGCGTTTCATACTTTATTCTAGTTCCCACCGGTATCGAAACAAAGTGGAAGCGACTAAGTACGTTAAGTGGTGAGCGGGAAAAAAACGAAACAACGGCTACGCCACATACCCAGCACATCATAAGTAATATTAAAGGGGCACATAGTACCTAGGGCGAAGTCAGTTGGTCAGTATGCGAGTTTGTGCTGGGGAAGTCTCATGAGCTGCTAGAACCTGCTGAGCGAGTCGTGTTCCGTGTTCTTGGATATCGAACCACACAACAATACCGTATTTTAGTCGTCCTTCCTGCCTTACTGCACTTCATCTGGATACGCTAACTGTCTAAGAGAGAAGCCACAATACATTTGTAACTGACGACCGGGCTGCGTACTCAGGTAGTGAAGAGCTTACACTGGTCTCATCCGACAATGATTGAGCCTTTCA
>SJOL01007934.1:478673-492446 GCA_004794785.1 Opisthorchis felineus | reverse complement strand
TGGGACTCAGCTTCGGAAGTGGCATGATACACCAGAAGAGCTGCAGAACAGACCAGCTGCCGGAGCCGACCTAACGGAGGTAAATGGAAATCAGTGGCATGCAAGCGACCTTTAAAGGGTGAAGGTGTGTAACGGTGGGTACTACTGATGACGCATGCGAGTAGTATGTGTGTTCTCGTAACTTCGCCTTGATCTAATGGAAGGTGGGATTTATTACGGAATTTGTGGAACTACTTTGCAGTTTTTGCTTGCAATTGTGCGATAGTCAATGAATATCCAGGAGAGTTCAAGAAGACGCGTTCAAGAAGAAGACGGATATTCAGTTTCTAAAAACAACGTGCAAATGAGAGTTTAACTTTCATGTCCGATAGTCTCTAACTGTTTGTTTGGCGTTTTTCTAATAAACAACTCCGCAGCGAAGGGTTTCCCCCCTTACACTGGTAGTCATGTTGATGACTATGAATGGCTTAGACTGAGACCGGAGCCCGGTGTGAAACTCAACTGCATCGAAGTGGTCAGTAAGTGTGATAGAAGAAATACCTTCCTCAATGACATAATATGTCGCTGCAAATGTTTGACCATGTTGAGGTGACTGTCAGAGAAGACGGCGAACAACCCGACCACTAGCACGATCAGGTGTGAATCCTTTGGAGTCAAGTTTTTATGCCTTCACTCGGATGTGATGGGATAAAACCGTAAAATGCCCGTGCATAACACAATTTTGTTGAAGCTGAATGATCTGACATAGAACACAGAAGAAAGTCAACTGAGAGAAAATACTAGGTGCACCGAGAATTAGGAAAAACCGGAGAGCTCACGGGCGATTGCGCATTATTTCGGAGGATCGACGCGGAGAAGCCGCTTTCCTGGGACTAGATAGGCTGTGTAACTGGCTGTAGGTCCGTCACAGTCGAAATGACAGTGGCCCGACTTTGTGCGGTCTTTATTGAAGCAATGAAAATGTTCCAACCGAATTTTCCATTTTTGCTGTAAATAGATGAGGAGATCAATGATCTAGAGCAGAGGCACACGCCAATAAAATAAAATAGCACAGGACGGTGAATGACATAAGCCTGTATGCGTTTTATGGACGTAATACACTACTCACAATGTTGTCGAAAGCTCTTCGACAGCCCATAACCGATTTTGCCCTTCTTAGAGCTCATCAGGTAGGCGCAGTCCTTGAGTTTCCGTCAATCTGATGTTCCCAGATCGCACGAAATTCGACAAATACACTCACCTGCATACCAATTTGGTTTTGGCGGGAAGCTCACCTGGAACAACCTTACGTCTAGTGTATTGCTTGTATACAATGCATTGCGATATCCCAAATATCGCACTAACTGAAACATGAGGCGGCCTAGTGCAGCACATTCACTTGATGAAGAACACCGCAAACGAGAGATTCAGCTGGGTTCCAGGTGAGTATCCCGTCAAAACCAAATTGGTATGCAGTCGAACTTGTAGGCGTTTGTTTTGAATTTTGTCATAGAGAGGAGAAACTTCACGCACCTAGTTGGGAGTGGAGCTTTTTATTGGGCTATGGACGAAATGGGCTTTCATCCAAGGGGCGTACGAACCAGATGATTCTGGTGTTTTTAGGTAGATGTTCGACAAAGATGAACGTGTGAACTGCTCATATGAGTCGCTTTGCCAACAAGTGCCCTTTTGCTGGAGGTGCTTGTTCTTAAAATGGAAAATCCCAAGTTATTGAATGTTGAATTCCTCCCGAGGCACATTCGAGGATGAAGATGGATTTGTTTCAAGGTATAAGTCGATATACTTAATATCGTTGAGCTCTAAGACTATTTCGCTGCCGTGCCACCTGAAGGGAACACGAGGACCGAAACTCTGACAGGCTGCCCAAGGCTAGACAGGAGCAGTCAAGGTGCAGAGGTCGGGTTTGGTAATGTGCCGAAATCAGGATCGCTCTTTAGTGCTTCGTTGACCTAGAAGTACATGTAGAGCCAGTTGCATTTGTGTCAATTTCTGCGATTTTTTCTGAGAATTCAACGTGCGAAATTGATATTCTCTCCGTCAACATCTTACTTCCACAAACACTTGCACGTTCTGCGCTGATCGGGAAATACGGGCCCCAACTTTGATGAGTATTAGCCGGCGGAATAACACTACGGGGGTTACGAGACCAAAACCGGTGAAAAGCCTAACGTACTATGTCGATTTTGGTACAACGACCCCATACAATTGTAGACAGCAAGAAAAGCAGCTTGAAGAAGCACACACTGTAGCTCTGACGTGCAATGTATCGGTGATTACGACGAAAGCAGATTAACCACAGATGCTGCTCGACAACTGACAACAATTTAAAGAGATTTTGGACGAACTTTCGAATGTTAGTCAAAGAAAAGTTACTCGTGGGAAGTTTGACTCGACTGAACTGTCTCAATCGTCATAGGATGCAAACACACGGCCAGGGCTGCTGAACCGAATGGAACAGGATGCAGTGCTGACGTTTCAGAAGCTTACCAACGCCTTAGCAAACTCAAGAACCATATGGGATAGGGTGAGAGAGGGCTACGAAATATCCAAACGACTTAGCTAACCCCTTTGAAAACTGGCCACACATTATTGACTTCGTCGGGAATGTCACTTCACGCAAACGTCCCTACCTGAACTGTAAGATAGTCCACAAAGAATATCACATATAAAGCTTCAAACACTGGGCTGACAAGCGAACGCACTCCAGAACCAGGACAGCCGCATTCAGGATGAATCCACCTAGCCAACGCAAATTTGTTATCGTGTACATAGATGATTCACCGGTTCCACTTCAATATGACACACATTTTGATTTCAAAGCGAACCTGAACTGTAAGTGACGAACAGTTGAGCGCATAGTTCGCGGTGCTTGTAGTGGAAGCCTAAAACTGACTGGTTCTACCATAGGAGAGTCGTTAGAGCTTGCTTCTATCTTTCAACAGGCAAGCGGTCCTTGCTCATCCACCCACGCCTACCAGGTAACTACTCTACGCCGTCGAAGTGAACATTCCTCCTTTTTTCACGAGAACATCTTGTCCTTGGAACTCTGTCACTCTCTAGCCTTCCTAGTTCGTGCCATCTTGAACGCTACAAAACTCTACCTTGTACTCAATCAATTGGAAAATGTTTGGGACCGATTGGGTAGTCATCGTTTCAGAGAGGTTTGGTAAACAAACCAAACCTCTCTGAAACGATGTCTACCTTGTACTGTTTAATGTATAGTTTCGTGTAGTTGTACCACATCTGAAAACAGCCTCTGATGTGCAACCTACGTCTAAAAAACTCGTTTAGCCATTGATATCTTCGTAGTGTTGTCCAAATCTGACGCGAGCGTGGGATTCGTATTGATGAAGTACGCCGAAGAGTTTTCGGGAGAGATAACTCCTCCACGAAGGATGAGCCGATCACAGGTTGCGCTGGCCTGGTCACATGCTTTTTATGTGACCGAACCGAATCCCTCGGAGCCATTTTCGCACAACCCCGTGGGGGTAAAAAGGAGCTAGGGGAGGTCAAGCACTGACTAAGCAGCAAAATATGAAAGCCATTTTCAGCAAACTCAGCTGTGCCGGCCATTGCCGTATCCCTGGATAGGATATACTAACGGTTAGACCGGCATACAAGACCCAGTCGAGTACAATCGTCCAAGCTATTGTCTTCAATGCGTAGCTTTCTCTCTCGATTTGCTTAACGAAAAGTCCATTACTACTGCCGGATTTACACGTCAACGATACCAGCTACTGCCTCCAATGTGAAGCTATCTACCTATTTTCGGCGAATGAAAATGTGACAGCATGCGGTTTGCGGCTGGTGATGTGGAATTTACGTATGTAGTAAACAATTAGTCGACAACCCTCATCAGTCGCAGTCAGCCAGCGGGAGCTGCAATTTTGTAGTAATGGGTTGAATGCAAATTGACCAAGAGCGTAGTTGAGTACAACTTATACAGACTATACCTAAAAGAAATAAACTTTCCAAAAATCCACAGTGTTCCACGTCCATAAGGACACACATACGCTGAATATCAGGACTGAAGTCCTGTTGACATAATCGGAGCTCATAAGCCAAAACATCCGGCTTCGTATATCAAATAGGTCCTCAGGTTACTTCTGTCTAAGAAAATCCTGCATCCTCAAAGATAAAGCTAGCATAGATGAATGAACTGAGACAACACTTATCAGGTGTAATTCGTTGTTTTTCCTTGGGTGTATGGCACAGAAAAAACATCGGGTAAATGAAACAGAACTATTGTCCTTGGGAGCTCGTCATACACCAAAAAAGGTCAACGATATGACCGATCTCTTTTGTTCATGTGCTTCTGCGTTCAAGCATCTGATAGCAATAGATTCTGGAATCTGTGTCGTCCTGTGACGATGTGAAACACGGATGCCGGGCCGACACCATGCACAGTTACAAGTGAAGGCTTGCTTATGGATGAAGTTGATATCGATCGTACAGTCGCTTCTGAATCTGAATTCGAGTGGGATGGGCTGTCTTGGCGAATACGATGTGGCACACTAGTCGGGATATGCCCAGCCTGCATAAGTCTAAATCGCCCCCGAGTCCTGTCCACGCAGCTGACCAAGGAGATATACCTAAACCAGTTTAACGGCGTATACTACTGAGGAGGCATGTGAGTAGTCTGTGGTAGTGTTGTAGTTTTAAAAAAACTGTGCATATGAGACGTTTATTTTCCTGTCCAATAGCTCGTAATTGCTTAGTTGGTGTTTGCTAACAAAATGAATTCGCGGCGAAGGATTTTCTTCCTTTCACCGGTAGACGAGGCTGACGATACATCACATAGACGTCATAAAGTTCGATTGCAGGGGTCCAGATTCGGTTGCAGGTCCGAATACTGTTGGGCAACATTTCGCTTGCGACACAAAAGATTCGTCATGCAAAACGACTAGTTTACGAAGTCAGTCGAGGTTTAAGGAAGGAAGAGAACCAATCAGCAAAATCTCTTCTTACTATCAAGCCAAACCAATGTTAGGTGTTAGCCGAGGAATTCTGTTTGTCCGGGTGGGGCAGGAAGTGTTAAGATCGGTTGGTGATTTAGGTCAAGTGTCGTGCCTGCCAGTAACAAACTCTTGGCTACCTCGAATGCATCCGTTCTGGAGATGTTTGTTTTCACTGAATTGACGTCAAAACTCACGAGAACTTCATCTATCTCCAAAGGAAATCCTGCGAATTTATTGGCGAAGTCATACGAATTCCTGGCGTAGGTGCTCGATTTTACCGTGAGTGGTTATAGTTAACCAGCTGGGAATCTAGTCAGCTCCTGTGGTGGCGAGCCTATACCATTGGTCTTATCGGAATTTCTGTGTCGCAGATCTTAGGCAGTCCACAGAGTCGTGGTTGAATCGTACTTTTTGGGTACAACCGATACCAATGACCTTGCCCTAAATGTTTTATTGTGGATCTTAAATACCTACTGACTTCAACCCGACTCTTGTTTATTAGTGAAGTAATTGTGCCGTTGTTAGTTTGTCCGTAAGGCCCATCGGCAAGGTGTCGCTTGGCATTTTATAGACAGTCGCTATTATTTACTGTGGCCGTAGCGTTGTCCGCCTTCGTGATGACAATACCATCCACCTGTTTCAGTGTGTTCAACGCTCTCCACTATGATGGTGCAATATTCGGAGCTCCTGGCTGTTTGGAGTTTGACTGTGAGCAGTTGTACCCGCGGCTTCCCCGCCTCCAATTATTACTGACAGAAACGACACTTAAGGAACGGACACAGCTCTCGGTGGATGGAATCGTTGCGGGCATAAAAGTGTGTTTGAACCTTGACCAGTTTGTTTTTGATACAGCTGTTTTCTCAAAAGAACAAGGTCTTGCAATGGGATCTTTATCATCCTCGGTTTTAGCTAATATTTACATGGAGGATTCGAACAAATGGCCTTTATCGGATATCATTGCCCGCGGAAGATTTTTGACCACACTTTTGTGATCAAACGTGATGAGGTCAATAACTTCCACGAGTACCTAAACAGTTTGAATCCTCGCATCAAGTTTGGCATGCAGATAGAGTCCACTTTGGAAACATCACTTTTTCTGGACTGTATGACATATGAGTGGCGAGTAATTAGAAATCATTATCTGCCAGGAACCAACAAACATAGGGACCGTCCTAAACTGCTCATCTACACATCCAAAGGCTATTTACGTCAGCATTGTCTCATCAATGTTTAGCCGAATCAGAGCGCTGTGCACAGGAGAGGTCGACCGAGCAACAGCCCAACTAGAGGCTACAAACAGACTTCAACAAAGTGGATTCGCAATGAGTTTGATCAGACGATAAGTAAGAAGGGTGTCGGTTCCGGTAACAAAGCCAAGTAAGGAATGAACTGTCACAACAGTCATTCTACATAAAGCAGGAACATTTGTTATCCAAAGAATGCCGAACACAGCCAACATTCGAGTAGCGTTTCAGCAGGGAAAACGTTATGCTCAGTGTCGGTGCAAATGAAGGATCCCTTCTCGGTTGAAAGGATTAGACTGCGTACAAAATTCAACGCAAGGATTGCACATAGGACAAACGGCCATTGAACTACACACCATAATTGGTGATCACAAGAGAAGGATAAACAAACAACCGAGGAATATGGACCACTAATAAGCGCTAGCGGGAAATTCGCAGACAAAGGATACAAAATAAATACGGAAAATGAAGGATTTATGACGGAGACTGCAATTCGCGCCACAGCGACTGACGGCCGAGGCGATGGGAATCGGCAAGCATCCCAATATGAATACAATCGAGCTGCGGACGTATGAAGAGCGCTCTTAGATAAGCCGAGGTGACACGTACGCGGTTGTTAACATACATGAAACCGTTAGCGAAGGAGGTAGAATGCCCAAAGCGACCAAAAAGTTCACCGAATCCCTCTGCTTCACAACTATCGTAGCACTAACTCATCCATACCGACTGACAAACATTGTAAAAGACATTTGAAAAGTATCTTCACGTGCACCGAACCGGAAGAACTAGACAACCAGGCCTGACCGAAATCCATGTGAGTCTCCGACTAACCAACCGATCTTAACACTTCCTCCCCACCCTAACAAACAAAATACCTTGACCGACACCTAGCATTGATTTGGCTTGATAGTAAGTGGAGATTTTGCTGATTAGTTCTTTTTCTGCCTTAAACCTCGACTAATTTCGTAACCTGGTCATTTGGCCTGCCGAATCTTTTGTGTCGCAAGCGAACTGTTGCCCAACAATACATGCAAATGAGTGTACTTCGCTAACATCTACCGACTGTTTTCGAAACTTGTCCGAAAATATGTTGGTTCATTTTGTAAACGGCATGATTACCTAAAAGAGTGGGAATTTAGTTTAGAAGAACTCGATCCGTGAACATATCTATCCGCTGAGACCGTGGTAAGTGACGATTTGGGTATTTTTGGTCTTTGCGGGGATCGCCCACATTGGCAACACATTATCGCCCGACTATACCAATTGTATTATCTGAATGGTGGATCCGGATTACATAAGCCAACAGCTGTGCAATGGACTGAGTCCCATGTGCATATGAATGGAGGAATAAATAAACAAACACCATAGGGGACACGGTAAATGACTGCTCAGTATTGCCTCCTTCGGGAAACCTCGAAGACGAAACGATCACATCAAGAAGACAATTTTTAGGACAGGCAACTTTCCAATCGCAATCCTTCATTGAAACAAACCTCCAAAACTGAAGAGAATTTCCAGTCCATCAAACGACTGATGTACACCGTGAGATGGGATCTTACAATATCCTGTGCCACCGATCCACCTCTATTGGTTGACTGTCACCATAACAGCAGAGTATCTTTTTTTGTTTCAAAGTGACTTGAACTAGAGAATAGTTCAGCCTGGAATATACGCGCAGCATCGTTCACCGAATGGAGGTAATCAACCCGAAAGAAAAGACGAAACTGCACACAGTAACTCAATAGATTTTCACTCATCACTGCTCATCAGTGTTAATGCTGTTATGCAGTATGGTCAACCGACCACCAGAATGTTCACAGTTGTTTCCCCAAGAGAGGCTCACTGTATTCACTGTCCTGTAATTCAACAGATTTTGAGCGCTATTGCTCGCCCTGCTGCATACTAATCGACTCGAGAAAACCAAATGTTCGTTCAACTGCAGCAAGCGAAACCACCAGGCAGAGACTAACAAACAAGTTCATGACTTACAGGATCATGGGAAAGCGCCGTACCGACCGCAACCACCGGCGCTTCCATTTCAAAGAATTTTAACCACTGTTTCAACTTCTCTTGGGTATCCAAAGGCTCCGCACAGAATTCGGGCTAAAGAAGTAAACAGATTTCGGTACGACTGTGAAACTAGGTAAACTGTCAAACACGCATATTCCTGTTGCATTTGAAAAAACTTACGAGAACGTGGAAGAGACACTTCCCTGTCTCCTGGACCACCACCCCACCTACACCAACAGGACGGTCTAGGGTGCCGTATTTTGATGCCAGGGCTTCACGTAACAGGGCATCAAACTTGCCGTCGCGAGTTCGATTCGAAACTGTGAGTTGGATAACCTATACAAAACGAAATAATCCAATAACGTAAGCATATACCGAGTTGGAGAAATGGACACGGACAAAGTTCAAGGAAGCAACAGCGAGAATAAAGGAGATGGACGAAGTTCTAGCGGTACTGTTGTGCTGCGTACCCAAATGACACGCATTTATTTGATGGTTTGCCGGATAGTTATAACAAAGATTTGGTCAAATACCGAGAAGATTAAACACGCGAATTTTCGTCCATGCTGGGGACCCATTAAGTGGGCATTAAAGGATGGGACATGCGATTTTCTTTCTCTCAGTTTGAAGCTGTTTATCGAAGGAAACAGGACCATTATCGAGTCAACCGGCGGCACTCGAGGAACGCCTGACACTGGAGCCAAAACTTCGGGAAGCCGATCGGAGCACAGTTCAAACTTCATTACACACCAACACGGATTCGGGTGAATCCATCCAAAAACTTACTTTGCCTGGTTTCCCTTCACAGAGGAACATTTGACCAACCATGGCAAACAAACTGGTTTCCGATTGAGTAGACACAGGGAGGTTGTTCTGAAATCAGGAGGGAGGGAGACCGGATTCAGTTTAAAAACCCAAACCAAGACCACCTATAAACTCGATACACCAGCATCCTGCTCAACAAGGCTAATGAACTTTCGGTAAAAAGATGTAACGCTGTTGAGTGAAACGAGATATTGCAAGATACAGAAAGCGATCGAATGTCGCCGATACTAAAATAATGCTGGCGTTGATCCCCTAGACAAGAAGTTATGCAGCCCAGTGAGAAAAGCCGTGATGTGTCAGGTGAGCTCCGTTCGAGAAGTCAGGTGACCTCTTCACAAGATATTTAAACCATGATAAGATCCAGCCCCTTCGTGGCAGTCAGAAATACTAAGCCATTTTGAAACCACTCGAAGCTGGTTTCTCAAGGAAGAGCACTTCACCATATGCCAAAACGTCAAGTACTCCGTATGTTGAAGATACCGTTTTTTGAAGTCGCGAACGTCTTCGTTCGTCAACCAAGAAGAGATTTTAACACCTATACCCCTGGAACAGACAATGCACAACGGCGACTTGACCCTAGAAAAAAATGCATCTCACTCAAAATCACAGAATCCACATTTTAGGTTGCGGAACTTTCATTTCCCCTCAGTGACCACGACAACCACACAACCGAGCTTACTGTTACTTCTCAGTCGGACTACCTAGCTAACGCTTGCCCGTCGTTGTGTGCTGAAAAAAATCGTTCAGTTGTAGCAACCTTTCAGTGCCTAGCTGCCATGCCACCCGAAGGAAGCACGAGGGCTGGGATACTACCAGGTTTCCCAAGCCTAAAACGGGGGAAGTCGAGATGCAGAGGTCGGGTTCGAACCACGGACCTCCCGGTCAGTAAATTCGCGCTCCAACCACTAAGCCATCTCGCTGAGCTTGTTTCGGACAAATTTCGCAAAAGATGCTGACTTGATCGCATTGATCGCCCCAACGCAGTGTTCAGATTCGTTTATTTCGATGGCCTTGTAGGCATCTCGATCTTGGCCATCTTCTGTAGGGACACAGGTATTTTCCCATAAGTTCTCACCTCTCCTCGTTCTTTCCACCTTTTACTAGAGCTTTCTTCCCCCATGGTTGTATGGCAGTTAAGTACCAATTTCCATTGCTGGGGTATTGGTGTCAATGATGATGACGGTGATGATGGACGATTCGATAACCCATTTACCAAACATGAAATTATGAACGGCTAACTTAAGGACAATCACATATCCGTATAACCCAGCTGCATTTCCGCTGGTAAAGTTGAAGTTGAAGCGAAGCCCAACGGTAAACAATACTGTAATGGACCATACGTGCTAGTACTGCCTTGTGAACATGTGCCCACAGCTAATTCGTCTCAGTTGATGGTCATAGAAAAAGCCTTGCAGTAACCACTCGAAAGCATCGGTCTATGGCAGTCCACCAATTTGAATGCGTTATAGGGAGTGTTGTTTTTTAAAGAAGTTCTGATCCCCTCGGAAGTATTGTTTCTGTACCTTGGCCGTAGAAACGGGATGTCCTTAATGCTCATATGACAAGTCCACAGGATTGAAGAGGGCTTCTCTAGATATGTCGCTTGCTGGAATGTTTCACTATATATCATTCAAAATTACCACCTACGCGTCAGCAAAGTGCTAACGTAGCGCTGGCGATCTTTTGGATCACTTTCAGCTAACGGAGGAAATTTGCCAGCATCAAATGGGTAATACAAACAGGTTTGCCGCCGAGAGAAGTGCTCGGCTGATTCCAGCAATGGCGAGTGACGGTTCTGTCTGAAAGCCAAAGCATCACTAGATTAAAATCTCCGGGGCTCCACACCAAGCCAAACTAGTTGATTTCTGGATAAGCAGGTGGACAACACGAGTGCTTGCGTTATATTTGCCCAGAGATTCCACGGTCACCCAGATGTTGGCAAGGAATGTTAAACCGTTCAAATAAAACTCACTTTTGCATCATATGAACCACAATAAGAACCGTTCTGAAGTACCTTTCCATTGACAGCGGAGAGATTGGCTACTAACTACAAGAAAGAGTAAGACAAAAAGTGGTCAGGAGACACGGTACAGAAGAGTAAAATAGTAAAAGGAGCCGAATAACATACCCGTGCATAGGTATGACACAATGGCGTCTAATTCAGTCCTAGAATCATCTCTGGGTGTTGACCTTCTGGCCAATAAACGTATCCCACATAGCAGTATCCATAAAGCCACCTAATGGATCTTATCGCAATTACATTTCGCACTCGTTTGGTGACGTATTGTTTGACAACCTTGGCATTATTCTAGGGTGTGGTGATGATAATAATAAGAATACAACAAATAGTGATGACTTAGTTGTGGCGCATAACCGCCGTGCAACTCGGAGGCACTGGGGTTGACATACCAATATGGTGCCATAAAGTCGAAGAATTTTCACCAACCTTATGAGTGGTGCATTACGTATACACATGTACCGCGATATCTCGAATATCGTACCAACTGAAACATGAGGCGGCCTGGTGCAGCACATTCAGTTGCCTGGAAACATCACAAACGAGAGATTCAGCTGGGTTCTAGGTGAGTCTCTCGCAAAAACCAAATTTGTTTGCAAATGAGTGTATTTCGCTATACAGGAACAACCAAGAAGCCAGGGTTGGGATCGAATCACGGACCTTCCGCTCAGTAGTTTCGCGCCTTAACCACCAAATTATCTTGAGCTCCCTCCCTAGGGTACGTAAACAAAACATGATTGATATATATTGAAGGCATGCACCTAGATGCGGTCTCGAATTGAAAAATAACAAAGAGGGTATTAGCTTTGGAAGGTCAGATGTCTTCTATTACAAACTTCTCGCCTTCTATGGACGTATTTATTTGTTCCAAGAAACATAAACGAAGAGCTGATTAGAGGGTCAAAGCGGGGGAAAACAAAATATTATGGTGTCCAAATGGCTCAAATAACCCATAAAACCCACCTCGGAATTAATACCAGCGACAAAGTGCGGACCCGCGGCCGCACCCATAATAATTCCAGATCCTATGTGGCTCAAGGAAAATGCATCAAGCAAGTCGTAACGCTGTAGAGAAGATGACAGGGGCAGAAAATAATACCTTCTCCTTGTTTGGAACCGGTAAGAGGTAATCAAAACTGCCAATGTCGCATAGAGTTTCTGATCCGCAAAGACCTGTCAGCAAAAAATCGATTCTTTTGAGGTGTTCTAACCTGCAGAATTTAACCCGAATGCTGGATCTTTGAGATTAGGACAGTCAACAACTTGGCAAGCTACTTTTGAGAAACAACCGGACATAAAGCCCTGCAAAACTGGACAACACATGGAATTATTTCATCCACAGCGGGGCTACCCTTGCACAACTCCTCTAATGGCACGGAGTGAAGGTCGTGGATCATGTCGGAGTGTTGCAAAAACTAAAATGAAACGGTACAGAGACATAATAACAAAAGGTCAAAAGGGGGCAAAAGAAACAATAACAAAGAGACCAAAGGAGCAGTAAAATGCCATAACCTGGGCTTTTGCTTCAGGCATCAGTGCCCATCGAAGGACGAACCGGTATCACAACCATGCAGATACGTGACGTATATTTGCAAAATAATAACAATAACAGCTGTAGTACGCTTTCGGTTCCTAGCTACCATACCACCCGAACGAAGCTCGAGGGCTGAGGTACTGCCAGGTTGCCTCAGGCTAGACAGGAGAGTCGAGATATTATAGGTTGGGCTCGAACAGCACAGCTTCCGATCAGTAAGTTCGCGCCTTAACTACTGAACTTTCTCGAGCTCGATGTACGCCTAACACACGGTTGACGTCAAATGGATGAGTATAATGATCCTTGGAAGATCAAACGATCGAGAAAACAGACAGTAAATCGGACTCTAGCCAACCGTATTCGCCCACCAGTTCATCATCATCATCATCATCAAAGTCAGCCACATCAGTGTTGACACTGATGCTTCACAGAGACAAGTATGGAGGAGGATCGACAAACTTCTATCATCCTGAGCCGCATCACCATAAGGATCAACCCAACTGGCCCATTCTTCGGAAGGGGGGGAGGAAGGAATTTTTCGCAAGTGGTCTCTACTTTGAGGACTTTTCCGAGGTGCACCCCCAGTAATTGGCGCCTTTCTTTTCGAATCACTAACTACTTGCCAACGGGTGCGTTGGGAGATATTTACCCAGGTCCTAAAGGAGTTCGCTCCGTTCGTCAAAATGCTCCGGACTCGTGTTCCCACAATGTAGATCTAGGCTATATTTGTGCTTTTCGTCACTGGCTTCTTATCGGGTTCAAGAAATAGCTTCCTCTTGTGTAACGTAAGAGTCACACTTTCAGATTTGCCAGAAATCAGAAGCTACGCTAGCAGAATACGGGTCACAGAGACTTGAGAGCAGCGAGCGGGATTCCAGTGTGGCAGGGATTGCGTTGACCAAATCTTCACATCCCATCAGGTGCCAGAACAACGCCATACGTATAAACGACCCACAGTTTTGGTATTCCTGGATTTCCAAGGCATATTTGACCCGCCTAACCAATCTGTTCTTCTTAACACGTTTTCTCAGCGAGAAATGCTCCGAAAGTCTGTGAACGTGATAAGCTCTTTGTAGTCTCAGACTTTCGGGTAAGTGAGGGGGTACGGAGAGCTCTTCGAAAGCTTCCATACGCAGTGATTTCCGTCAGGGGTTCCTACTCTCAATTCCTATTTAATTTCGTGAT
>SJOL01007934.1:399821-431056 GCA_004794785.1 Opisthorchis felineus | reverse complement strand
ATTGTAGTGTGACAGATGAGGTCAATGCACGAATCTGCAGGGCTCGGTTCGTGTTTGCTAATTTGAGATACCTATGGCGTCAAAGCGATATATCCCTGAATCTCATGGGACGTGTGTATCAGGCTACAGTGCGGATGTTTTTTTGTATGGCTGTGAGACGTGGCCTGTTCGACAATCGCTTTCTCAGGACCATAGCTCGTGTGGGTTGGTGTCGTCGAATCCGTAACGAGGCAGTTAGAAACCGAGTTTTCGGTTATGAAACGGGAACTTCTATGGAAGAATGTGTCCAGCACTAGAAGCTGCGTTGGTTAGGCCTCGTATTGCATATGCCAAACCATCGTTTGCCGAGGAGAGTGCGGTCTTCTGCGCTCAATTCAGAGTGGCTGAAGGAGACACTTGGCCAACCCTTGGCTTTGCAGGGGTGTGTGAAAGATATTACGAAACGTTTGGGTGCTGTCGGTGCTAGTCGCCTTCCAGAGTGGGACCGCCTGATCGCAATTGCGCCTGGTTGGAGGCGCTTCAAGATATGGCTGTTCGTTCAGCTGTAGCACCCTTTCGGTGCCTAACTGCCATGCCAGCAGAAGGAAGCACGAGGGCTGAGATACTGCCAGGTTGCCCAAGCCTAGTCAGGAGAAGTCGAGGGGCGAAGGTCGGGTTCGAACCACGGACCTTCTGGTCAGTAAATTCGCTGAACCATCTCGCCTGGCTGTTAATCGATGTCAATAGCGTTCTTGTTATCGGTTTCTATCCAGGTTGCCTGTATGGGTGTCTTAAGGTGTAGGCATCTCGGAATGGTCGTAGTAGGGTAGCACTCCCTATCCATCTTTATTCTTTTCTTCACAGTAAGGACTGCAAATAAATCATGGTTGTACGGCAGCGAAGTACCGGTGTTGAACACTGATGTCATCCTGTCCATGCTGTTCATGATGTTGATGATGATGATGTTCCATCCTCGCAAGACTTGCCTCAGCTGGTGCATCACTGTCGTTGGCAGTCAGTGGGTCTGCCGCGGTTGACTAGAAGTTGCAGCCTGCAATTGCGGTCGCCTTAATTACTGTGCTTTCAAGAGCACATGAATCTCCAACTACTGTAGGGTTGTCCAAAAGTGTAGCACCGGTTATTTTACCACCGATGCTAGGCCTGTTTCGCGCGTACGTTTTAGAACTGACGACCCAGTTTTCGCGTCTTTAGAGAGCGATCCTAGGATATAAGTCCGATCTTCGAAACTGCCTTTTGAACGCACACCGCTTCAGCTTTCCTTCTACGGTATTTGGAGAAGAGCGATTCGTAGACCTTCACACGACCGCGGGGGTCGGCGTACAGCGTCTTAGGGAGGGTCAAGAATTTATGGGGGACACCTTTGCTCCACAGACATTGGCATAGTGCCTGACGGTCCACAGAGTCAAAGGCAGCTTTCAGATCAAGGAACACAACCATTGTTGGTTGCTGGAAACAGTGTCGCTGTTCCAGAATCTGTCGGAGAGTGAAGATGTGATCGATGCATCCTTTTGCAGGAAGGAACCCAGCTTGCTTTTCGCGGATCTGCCTCTCCCTGCGTTCAGTCAACCGTCGAAGGATAAGACCAGAGAGGACCATCGATGCCACAGCTATCAGGCTGATGCCACTGTGGTTTTTACAGCGTCCGCATACCCTTTTTGAAGACAGGAATAAATGTCGACATGCCGCATTCTGCAGGCACTTTCTCTTCGCTCCATATAGAACCAATAAACTTTGCCAGATGTGTCACCCGGGATTCTCCGCCTTTGAAGAGGACTGTATACGGACCGTCCGGTCCTTGTGCCTTCTCACGTTTCAGTACCGATATTTCGTACTTTATTTGTTCTTCCGACGGGCGATCAAGGTTTACATTCCATTCGCCTGTATGCACTATCTCTACAGGCTGTGTTGCAGGAGGCCAGCTTTCCTAGGGCCAGTCGATCGTATCAATTGGTATAGGGCACGGGTGTTTCCGGTAGCAAAAGCCTTCTCCATCTCCCGAGCTTTCTATGTCCACCAGCGCTCTCAGTCTTTCCTTAGACTTTTCACTATGTGGCGCTTGAGGGATTTGCGCGCACCATCATACTCGTTGCCTGCTGGTATGGATTTCCTGACATCAATCATGGTTAGCGATCTCGACGACATCCAGTGGTCTTGTGGTCGAATCGGAGAATTCGGACAGACAGCAATGAAATTCGGTAGCATAGCTCCTTTCACAAATTTGGTTTGTGAATACTAATAGCCCCAAAAACTCTGTGTCTTTATTTTTCCATGTCAAACTAAGGATATATATTTTCAGTGTCACTTTTCCGTAGATCGCCTGTAGATCCGCTGTACTAGGAGTCGGGATCAGGCAACATAGCTGGGGATAGAATATCATCACAGTCCGCTCATATTATCGTTTGCTTGCTGCGTTGTCGAAACAACATTTTCTCATGCTTCATCCACGTACTCACCACCAGTACAGGATTGGTTTACTGTGGATAGTTGTTGGGCTAGCTCACATCGATACTGTTGAGCTATAGTAGTTCTTCGAAGTGGGTTGGCATGCTTCTTGCTGACTTGCGAAGGGCTGATTGGAAACGAACTGTCAGGCGTGCACGCACCATGGCGTGATTTGAATCAAGTTGCGTGCCCCAGAAGGAACGGCAGTCTTGAACTGTAGCTCTCCACCGGTGGCTGATCCAGCTGGCCCATGGTTGATTTGCAGTTGGTGGCCGCCAGGTTACGCGATGCGAACGTTTATGCTGGCCAGAAACAGTTCATGACCAGCACACAGCTGGAGGAGTCGCTCCTCGTTGTCTGTGCGACGAGCGTCGACTCCGAATCGACCGCCCAAATGTGATTCCAAGGAGCGCAGACGACCGAATTGTGTATTCATATCCAAAGCAAGTATCACAATGTCAGTGCTTCTTGCTTGACGAATGAGCTCGGATAGCTCTCGATAGAAAACATCCTTCGCAGCTTAAGAGCTACATTCTGTTGGGGCATAAGCTGACGTACAAACAGGCACCGTTTTTTATGTCGAGAGGCGTTGGGCTTAGTTAGCTGGATAACCGGACTGCGCAACGACACCTGACTGTTCACTGGGATCCTATCCAGCAAAGCGCGTTCAGCTCTGGGGCTGAGTGCAACTCCCACACCATATCCACCAGTCATCGCTTCTGGATCACCCGACACACGGAGGGAGAAATGGGAAAGAGTTAAGTTCATCCTTGTCGTTCTGAGATGCACAGCACGCTTGAGTCTTGTGTGCGTGTTTCGGTGACACATCACACATCAATTTTATGGGGTGTAATGTTTCAGCGAGCATCGCCTGTTTGCAAACTTGACATAGAATACGGACGTTAAGAGCTCCTATGTAGAAAGGATTTCGTGGATTTAGCAGTGTTATTTTGTCTGTTGTTAATAGGCAGTGGGGAGTATAAGGCCTATCGGTCAGATAAGTGACAGTCAAATGATTCAGCGGCGTTTGCTTGTTTGGTGGGAAGGGCTTGGGGAGGGACATCGCGGGACACAGAAATGTGTGGGCAAATGATACTTCCCGGTTGCCCAGGCCGAGAAGGGGGGTTTGGTTGAGGTACTTCATCTTGAGCCTTTGACTCAAAAGTCTGACCAGAAGGCAGTGGGAGGATGTAGGGTTTTGTTCGGGAACCCTACCTTTAGCCTCTGACCCAAAAGTCTGACCCGCGAGGCAGCGGACATTAGGGTTTTCTTTGGGGACCCTGTTCAGAGCCTATGACTGTGTAGCCTAACCTGTTCGTCTGCAGGGGGTCGTCCTAACCCCTGGGCGCAGGGAGCAAGGCATTACTGTCTCACCGCTGATGCGGCTGCGCGCAGCAGGTACCTTTTGAGCAGCACCGGACTCCTTGATTTTAAAAGTATTTCGACCGTATTGAATAATGGGCCGGCGATTACAGTCAACCATTGTGGGATCGGATTGTGCGGTTTTCATGCCCCGCCTTTTCTGACCAGTCCTTCCTCCGAGGAAGGCAGCATCGTTGCTTCCATGAATACGGACATGCTGGTCGTCTGAGGGAAATGCCTTACTGCGTTCACACTCCTTTCGCAGAGGACAGTGCGACGTTGACCCCAGACCGCCTCGTAACACGACTTCTTGTAGTAAGGGATCTCGCTGCTCTTGGTCTGACTGCTCCACTTTGGCCTTCCTGGCATGGTTGCACTTGTGGACCGAAGTCCCAGCCAGTGTGGCCCGTGGGATCATTGCAGCACTCAAGGCCGACCATGACGTCAAGGTGGCAGCTTTAGGTTGTGGTAAAAGGTAAAAAAGATAATTGTTCAGCTGTAACACCTTTGGTGCCTAGCTACCATGCCACCCGAAGGATGCACGAGGGCGCGGATACTGTCAGGTTGCCCAAGCCTAGACAGGACGATGCAGAGGTCGGGTTCGAACCACGGATCTTCCGGTCAGTAAATTCGCGGTCTAACCACAGCCATCCCGTCATATGTCCTGGCAGAAGGGTGTGAGAAAGATGAAGAGTTTGGGTGTTGTTGGTGCGGTTCGCCTTCCAGGATTGGCTTCCCATGACCCTTCTGCGCTTGGCTGGAGACATAGCAACAAATAGCGGCTGGTCGATATCAGTTGCACTCGTGCTGCCTATTTCTTTTCAAATTGTTTGATTGAGTGCTGTGGGCACCTCTAAATGCCTGCGATATTCCAGCACCGGGTCCCCCTCCTGTACCCACTATTTTCTATTGTTTTCACCCTAAGACTTTAAACATAATTAGACGAACTTTGTGGTTGTATGACAGTGAAGCATCAGTGTCAACAGTGATATCGGTGTCTCTGATGATGGTGTTTTATTGGTTATGTGGTGTTCGTTGCACATCTACAGCTGCGCCGGCCCTTTCGACCTACTGCAGTACGTATATAAGACTTGTGGAAGATTAACTTCGAGAACAAAGCAGGTATGAAATGGAAAGTTTGTTGTAAATGCTTATGTTGACAACAGGTCTTGCAGGACTGGTGAACTGCCACCAACGGTCCATGAAGACTGTTATTATTGCATCCGAACCGTCTGCTGACATCGCTTTCTAATTCACCCATTTGGTCTGCCTGTGATTATTTAGGGCAGATAAAACCTCCAATCGCATAAACTACCTGTTCAGACCGGCAGGTGCGCGAGCTTCTTTGGACACTCGACACGCGTGAATCGGCGAGAGAGGGGCTTTTACTCGGTGATCTTAAGTTGCTGGCTCCGACTATCGAAGACTCGTTGGTCTTCCTGTTCTAGATCTAGAACATTGACATGACAGTGAAAATGAATAATCAAGTTTTGTGTGGGAGTTGCAGCGGATCTGATCAACAGAAAAGGTCGCTCAAGCTGTCTCCTCTAAATGAATCAGACTAATAGTTCCGTTACTTGGTTAGGCGAAGAGAAGTGGTCAGCCATCGACAACGCTAGAAGGATGTTTAAGCAGTGGTTTAGGTAGTGATCTCTGAACCAGCCTCACCACGAAACGTCGCCTTTACAAGTTGACCTTCAGCCGACACTAGCGTACGCACGTGAAACTTGGCTTTTTCAGTTTGTTTGTCTTCGCTGGTTTGAAGTGTCTGATCATTTCCTGATGCATAGTGAAGAAGGCCCTGCGGATTGATGGGGTATACAGTGGCGATAGTAGGTGACGCTTCCGAGTTCGTTCATCGATGGCATCTGTGGCTTGTGCACCCAGCAAGCCTGATATTGAGTTAAGAACGGTGTCTTGTCTCGTGCTGGTGATCAGAATGGCTATCGGATGGAGTGGCAGCTGAAGATCAAGATACCAACCATGAAAGACGATGTTGATCGGTTGGAATTAAGAACACTGCGGGCTCCGTGGAACGAACCGAACTTTTGCTATGATCCGGAATATAAATGGAACCGACCTGTGCTCGCTCTGGAGACCGTCGCCGCAAAGCAAAGTAAAACTACGAAGTTGCATTCACATCAAGCATCACGTCAAGCACCCTCCGAGGTGTATATCGTTCACTCAGCTCGGCGCCGTTCACTTAAGCTAATACAACTCATTGAAAAGTACTCAATTGCGCTCGGAAGTTTGCCAAAGATACTTCATTATCTAGTGGGTTCACATGCGCTCGCCTAAAACTACTCCAGCAGGACCTGCGAGAAAACCCGACCTTACCCTGATGTCATGGTTTACGTACATCAGCAGCGGGTCATATTGAAGGATGTCTGCAGCATCCACAGTCTTCAGCCACATCTCCACCGACACACTCCTGCCCATCCATGTTGGGGCTGAAGAAAACTGTTCCTTCAAAGTTGAGCTGCTTTCGTAGCCTTATACTAACCACCGCTGCCTTGTGATTACGATTTCCATTATCACTCGACGTCAGTCCAACCTCACAGTATTCTCTTTTTCATGCCTCTATGGAGTGACCCTGTTTCTGTGCGCCAATATTTCTTTTCGCTTTTTTTCCTTTAGCCGAATTATCCTCATGTCCCTGCCCACCAGATTTATCAGGAAGTCAGCTGTTGTGACCAACGCTACTCCGCTTTATCACAAGGAATTAAAGTACGTCCCACCGTCGTAGTCACGCATTGAAACTCAAAGTCTGGTTATCTATGCAGCAGACAAGCTGGTGGTCCTGCTTACTCGTCCTACGCTCGAAACTCGCAAACTCCAAGCCCATTCCGACACGGTTTGTGCACTTCAGTTCCACCCAAATGATAGTTTAATCGTGAGTCCCTAAGCAATGCTAGATAACTTTTGCAGTTACTTTCGGCTGGTCTTGATAAACGAATCGTTGAGTGGTCATTACCTTCGGGACAAAAACTTAGAGTAAGTCGTTTCTTGTTCGGTCGTTCGATTTCCTCTCATTGCTCTTTAGCATCATTGTTTGAAACTACCCATACGCTTCCTTGCTGCACCATTTGTTGCACTAGAGAAAAAAAGCCGATGTGAGTTGTCTTGTATCAAGTTGGTGTGATTTTTCCCTTGTTCTGAATTCAATTTTGCAGACATTCTTTGTCAGTATGATGAACAGTGGGAAAACGCTTATGAAATTTTCAACTCGAAGAACTTAGTCCGTTGTGCGATTGGTGGAAGGGTATCTGGGTTCCCTTGTTCATAACAATCTGTTCATAGGACGGTCAATTGACAGCTTACATACAAGAAACCAAACTATGTCTATACTGGCAAAAGTTTCGGACCAGTGTGTGGTGAGTGTTTCCCCTCGTAATATGCGCGCGCATGTTTGCTCGACTGGCCTTTTTGATTACTGTTTACCGTCCCACCGACGCATGTTGGCGGATGACAAGACTAACACATAAATCACAACATAGGTACGCAGTATCACCTGGTCTTTGGGCCTTGGTCTTTGAACCTCAGCTTTACTTTGTTGTTAGACCGATAGCGACTGGCTACTTTGTGCTTGGCTCATCTGTGAGCAGGTGTCTACCGCGTCCCTTATGGGAGTTGTTAGTTTTAGCTGCCATGGTTATACGTGGGCTGGCATATTTCCAGGGCGTCCAGATCTGCTCAGGAGGACGATTGTCGTCCCCAACCATAGCCTTGGGCTCAAAAGCTCGACCACAAGGTAGCGGTGTTGTTTGGCGGGATATACTAGTGCGTCACGCAGAGATAAGGTTCAGTCTCTTCCTGCCAGGGTCCAGTCTGTTTGTGACGGCTTCTTCGTGATGACATGTGAGGATTAGAAAGTAGTTAAAACAGCCGAATACCTTCCTGCACCTCCATGTCATAGTGGCCTGATAAAAAATCTCCTCCACTTTCCGATGTCTGGTGCACGCAATGCTGAGGACCTACTATGACCCGTCAGAATCGAACGTTTCTGACTGGATGATCATCGCGCCGCCAAGGACGAATATGTATGAGCTTCCGTGATTTTCTGCGACGTCTTTTCGTCCCGTCTTTGCTTCAAAGATTATGGCTGGATAAAACTTCTTGGACAAACATCCAGCGTTTTTTTCTGAAAAATGGCCTGCGCGACTGCTACTTGAACACTGAGGGCCGTTGCACACAAGCAATTATGGAATCGTTCCCACACACCCGAGTCACATTGTTCATCTACGGCACTGGCTTAAGCTCAGTGGTTAAAGCACGACTTTACTGACCGGAAGGTCCGTGGTTCGAACCCAACCTCTGCAGCTCAACTTCTCCTGTTTAGGCTTGGGCAACCTGGCAGTGTCTCAGCCCTTGTGTTTTCTTCGGGTGGCACAGCATCTAGGCACCGAAAGGGTGTTACAGCTGAACGATTATTATTATTATTACTTAACACATGTCTGCTATGAAACTGCAAAGAAGTACCGGAGTTGAGTAGAGCTGAGGTCACCCCTACTGCCGGGGTATAGGTAGTAACGGTCGAAATTTGGAAATGGATTTGAATCAACCTCTGGGCTAGTTACATCCAATCAGACAAGCCTGAACACACTTTCACGGGTTATAGGCCGTACTGACTTATAGGTTTGAACGTCGGTCAAGCGCGAACACGTTTACACTTGATAATGCAAGTGCGTCCAGCATATGCTGTTGAGTAGTGGTAACACGCTCAGATTACATGTCTGATGTCCGAAGCTCATACCCTGGCATGACCAAGGATATGCACTGCTGATGACCTCTAACAGGAGCGGAACTCGAGTCTAGGGCTTTGTTCCTTTGGTGTGAAGTTACCAGAATGATTATGCCAGGACAGGAGGAAGGCTGTACGGATTTGTTCTTGGCTTAAGACGAGTTTACGTGTTACCGCCTACCGATTAGCTTCGGGACATTGAGTGAAGCCGTCGAGTGTCTCTTACCCCATTTTTGAATCCTTTATCCTTGTTTGCCACTTGCTTGCCTTCATTATCTTAGGCACTGGTGTTTCAACAAGGATAAATGCTCCTCTGTTCGTCTTTCCACGTCATACCATTGGTACGCACACCTTATGACAACTGTTACGTCGTTTCTCTACGACTTTCCCGTTATGTCTGTGTGAGGGCCTGGATACTTCCCTTCAAAAGAATTGCACGAAAAAGCTTGTCATACCCAATGGTATTCTGGAATGAAGAATCAAACCGGTGAATCTTTCCCCCCATAATAACTCATCTGGATCCGTTATTGGATGGACTAATTGGCATCGTCATAATTTAGCAATGCTTCAACTTATAAACATACGACCACATATGATCGATACGTAAAAAAGCGTGGAAACTAGTCCGTGTGTCATTAGAAGCTTCCGTTAACGGGGCTTTAAGTTATCACAGTCACAATTTAAATGCTTGCTTCCAACGCCTAACCGACATGGAGCAGCCACTTCTGTGTTGGTCGTTTCTGTGAAAGAGCTCAGTACCATAGGTTATTTCCAGACATTTAAAGCATATGGGTTCTGTTCCAAACGGAGCTTCATCAGCTTTCTGTTCCACTTATCATGAAGCCAAAAATAACTAGATGGTCTGCAGGTTTTCCAGTGAAGTGTTTCAATTGCTCACTTGAGATCGTCGTGTAGAACCATCATTCTGAATACCTTATTTACTTGCGCAGTGACTAAAAAAAAACCATGGACGAAAGTTTAATGTTGTGTCGTTCTTGCTACCTCCCGTGTATGCCTGCACAACCCCAGCTTCAGCCACCCAGTCTATCATCCAACTCGCCTTTTCGAATCCTTCTTGAACAGACCGTGTATTGATTGCGCTTATGGGCTGACAGCAATAGGCTTTCTCCATTTTTCCAACCTACTTCCTGCAGTAATGTCGTATTCAAATGTATGCTGTTATCCCGTCTAGTTCTCCATATATTTCCTCATTTCAGTTATCCCCTAACCGCGTCAACGTCAAATCGCTCTCGGAAGTCCTTCACATGTGTCGCAGTCCATCCAACTGAATTTATCGTCGCCACTGCAAACTCCTTCGGTGAGATCTTTGTTTGGTACAACCTCGCCTCTGCTACGGCTAACTTCGACCACGAAAATCATCTTGATGTTATGAATGGTCTGGGAGACTCTTTGGAATGTGGTGAGTTAATGGAAGAAGCAGAGACGTCGTTTGAACGATTGCGGCAAGCTGTTCGGACGCTAGTGGATTCGGGGAAACTGATCGACTACTACCCCGTCCATCCTGCCAGTATCAAGCGGAACCTTGTGCACTGGCATTCGACTGAAGTCACAACCCTGGCGTTTACCCCAACTGGTATGTAATGTTGGATGGGATCAGATTAACTTACACACGCTATTGTATAGAGTACATATTGGTTTGTGTTCACCGCCCAGCAGAGCTTATATCTAATTTTCCTTGCAAGTTAGTCTTCAGGTACAGCTCTGCTCGTTTTCCGGTGTCGGTTACAGTGGAAACCCTAATTTTTTAGCAATCCTCCAGTTACTCAGTATCTTTGTGTCTTGCAAAAATTCATGTTCGTTCAGCAAATTTCTAGTGCGAATAGTCGCTATAATTATGACTTAACTGGGCTTCATCTCCCTGTGTTTAGTTTGCTTTTAGTCGCGTTCTGGCGAGTCTGAATTGTTTAATAACAATTCTGTATATGTTGGGGTGGTACGTTGCTTCCCTATAATTTCAATGCGAGGTTGCAGTTGAACTTGATGTTTGGCTTAGCATCCCGTTTAGCCTATTTCTAATAGTAATGATATTATTACTAACAATAATGATAATAGTAATAATCGTCCAGCCGTAACACTCTTTCGACGTCTACCTCCATGCTACCCGAAGGAAGCTCGAGGGCTGAGATACTGCCAAGTTGCCCAGGCCTAGACAGGAGCAGTCGAACCACAGACCTCCCGGTCAGTAAGTTCGTGTCTAAGCTGTCTCGAGCTCTATGGCCTAACATCCAATACAGGGCTCATGGGTGAGATGGCTCAGTGGTTATAGCGCGAATTTACTGACCAGAGGGTCCGTGGTTCGAACCCGACCTCTGCCTCTCTACTTCCCCTGTCTAGGCTTGGGCAACCTGGCAGTATCCCAGCCCTCGTGCTTCCTTCGGGTGGCATGGCAGTTAAGCACCGAAAGGGTGCTACAGCTGAATGCTTTTTTGACTCCATGCACTCATGGGTTCATACGCCCTCCGGTGGATTCTATGTTGTCCGATGTTTGTTTCTGTCAAATCCCGATCGCCCGGATTGGGAGTAGCAAGTGGCTAACTGAATTGTTGTTCGAAGTATTTTGTCCGAGGGCACAGACGTTCTTGATGTTTTCGCTGACAAGAGGCTTCTGAGGACCTGTCGAACAGATCACGTAGAACAACTCGGACATTTCTAGTATTTCGCTTCCTCTATTTTTTGACCATTCGGCTTCCCGGTCTGCGCGGACACCGAGTTTCATCTGGCGTCAATTTGGGTTGTGGTTGCTACCATAAGGAATCTGTCGCCGGGCACCCAGCAAAGCCACAGTCTTGGCAGATATCCATTACTTCAGGTTAGGTTGCACCGTAGGTAGAAGTCCCGGCACCACGTACAGCTTTGGATACCTCCAGTGATTGGTACTATCCAATATCGGATCAGCAGACAGGCTTTGAAGAAGTAGATACCCATACATTTGTTTGGTTTTGGGGTTCATGAGATTCTCGACTGCCGAACAGTGTGTACGTATTTTGCGTAGACTTGAAAAACGAAATGAAAAGCAGCAGCGGTCAGGTGCATAATCGGATTTCACGTAGTTATTCTAGAAGACAGGCAGTGATCGACCCTCGCCACCGGTAACTGATGGCAGTGTGGCCTATTTGGATTCGGGGCTGGTTCGTTGGTGGGCTACACTTCAAGCGATTTCCGTTGTACTGGAAGTTGATACTACAGAGGAGAAGTCTGTGATCGGCACATATCTGAAGCAGGCGTTTTCCGTTGTCCGTGCGTCTCGTGTCTAACCCAGGACGATGATCAAAGTAGGCCTTAGAAACTCAGCCTACCCACCTGAGCGTTCATGTCACCAGCAACCACAACGATGTCTGAACTTTTAGCTTGTTTCAAAAGAGCATCTAGAGCGTCATAGAAACTATGTTTGGCAGATTCAGAGTTACAGTCCATCGGGAAGTATAAGAATACAGTAAACAGTAAATGACGGACGTTCACAGATATTGCCAAACGAACCGCGCAGAAACAACCGTTAACGGTTACCTAGTCAAGTACAGACGCCGCTCGATCGCTCAATACGGCACCCAGCCCAGGATATCCAGCTGCACCGGCCTCTGCATCACCAGAGGTGCGCAGCCGAGACCTGGAAGAGAGCGAGGAGACAGTCAATTTACTTACAGTACTTGCGTCCTGTATCCTTGTTTCTGACAGACAGCATACATCAATGCAGGTAGAATGCAGCGTACGAGCAAGAGCCACCTGTTGTCACGGTATACAAACACTAAAGGCGGCTAAGTAGACAGGCTTTCGGGGTTTGAAAACAGACTTCGAAGTGTTTAGGGTTGTTACTGAAGTCGGACGTACAGAGGCTGCAGCTGAGTGTGATGCACGGCGAGCAAAGCGGTCGGTCCTAGTGCTTGGACCTGCGGAAGGAGTATTCAAATTTGGGTTGGGTATGGTAGAACAGGGAAAACGTGAAAGTGTAAGAAGGGAGGCGTCAGCTCTTGCATGTTTTCGCTTACCCGCCCTGCTGTATGCTACGAGTAACATGACCAGGCTAATGGCACCGCGCGGCGGCCTATTTGAGATTCATAGTTGTACGTGGACTGGGATACTATCAGGACGTCCACACATACACAGGAGGACGATCATGATCTTCAACCAAAGCCTTTGGCTCACAAGCCTGACCGCAAAGCAGCAGTGGTTCTCGGCTTAGTACCACAGTAGTACAGTTTTTTTAAGGAAGAAACCGCAGTGTCTCTCCCAACCCCCATCATGGAGGATCAGGAGTCTGCGTTCGTCAAAACTCTATCCATTGAGCAACCTGGTATGAGAAGCCCTGCGGGTGTCAAAGTTAAACTTCCCGCTATAGCTCAGTGGGTCACAAAGACACACACACCACGATTAGGTCAAATTTCTCAGCCTTCCTGAGAAACACCATTCAGGATCACCAACTATTTCTTTTTAGGATGTGTTGCTCTGTTAGGGGCTTGGCCTATTATAAGGGTAGAACTAACACAGTTTATAAGCTGATTTAAGGTCATAAATGTATTTTGTAAACAAATATAACCAATGAAAGAATGAACCTCCCGGACGCCAGGAAAAATCATAACACTACATGTTTCTGTGCGCTCTTTTTCGAGTCGAGCGAACCACTGTTTGTGGTTCCCCTCTAAATCCGGGAAGAACTATGTTCTTTGGGAACACAAGTCTTTGGTTCATTATTTCTCAATGCACTCTTTGTTCTGATGATGTTCATTTGCTTGCTTTAGATTGCCTTGTTCTCGTTCGGTACGACACAGAAATTTGTTTTTTTTTTGACAAATGCAGATGATTCCTTTTTATGAGTGAAACCATCCCACTGTCATTTCGCCGGGTGAACACATCTGGGGGTTCTGCATTCGACCACAAACTGACTATACCCTACCATGTCTTAGCTTCTTTTGGGTGACCGGAATTCGCTGTTTTTGGCTTATTTGGCAAGCCAAATGAGGTCAGAGCCACAGATAGGACGTCATTTGTTTCGCGCTTCAAGCTTCACTAATGTGCTGTAGGTGGAAGGCGTTTCCTGTCCGATTGCTGGAGAGAATTCACGTTGCTAGCAAATTCGGTCACAAAATCGATTCCTTCTACGTGTCCATGGAATAAAATTTCCTTATAAAGAGGGATTGTTGTACTCTGAGTGTGAAAAAAATCGGCAGTTGCCGAAACAGTTTTTTCCAGGTGTTGATCCGGTAGTGGTTTCCTGTAAATAGAAGGCGCTTTGATGTATAAAATGGTTTGTTCCGTGTGTGGCACCTATTCGAAACCTCCTTTCCTCCTTAATAATCGCATTTTATCCAACCGAATTTAACTGGCATTTTGTAAGTCGAAGTAATGGGAAAATGTCATCTAATAGGGAGTTCCTCAAACTTCGGTTTAATGAATGTTTAAGGAAATAGAATACCGGTTGTCCAGAGCATAATTTCTTTGCGCTTGGATTTTCGCTCCTTTGGAATGTCACATGTAGCCTGAGCAGGGAGATTTAGGGGATGTTTACATTTTAAAAGGGCCCTGTCGCAGTAACCATACTAATGTGTACGTTTCACCTTCGACATACTCGTTGATGCCTGTCATCCCACCTTTACTCTGATTTATGTGTCCTTCTCAAGAACGTTTCTGATAACTAAAACCCTCTGATTTTGCTGTTATCTTTGTGATTTGATTCACCTTTCCCAACTCTCCAGGGAGTCATCTTTTATCCGGAGGACTTGAAGGTGTTTTGGTTAAATGGGACATGACGGAGTGTCTTGGTGGCCCTCAACATCGTCGGTTTCTACCACATCTAGGTTCGCCTCTTGTTCAGGTGAACTGCCCTGGAGGACCGGCTGAAGATGCCATTGTGGTCACTCTGGAACACAACAGTGGGTTGCTTTTCATCTCATAACGCTTTCTTTTCGGCTTGTCCCTGTCCCCTGGTGCGACTCATTTCGTTTAGTTTTCTGAAGCTGTTTCTTTCGCAGAGATGAGCTGGTTGAATAGTTTTTGTAGGTAGCATCATCATGTTTGTTATAGGCCACGAGTCTGATGCAGCGCACGGATTTTTCCTTGTCATATCCTCTAGAACCTGGAATACTGCGCGATTTTGTAGGGAGCCGTTTGGTAGAACCGCTGAACCAAAGATTTCCGCCCTCTGTCTAATACATTGTACCTCTCCAGTTGTAAGCAGGTCCTTAGCGTTGCTTGTCCTTCATCACCTTATAGCGGCCCGTAAAGTATTGATTCGAGGCCTGGTTGTGTTTGCGCTGACCACGTCTTCACACTCCATCAGATGTTGGAACAACGCCATAGTTACAACCGAGCCACAGTTTAGTCTTCCTGAATTCCCAAGGTGCATCTGACCTATCCGACCGCTTTAGCATGCTTACTTGTCCCTGAAATTTGTGGATATGTTAAGCTGTTTGGATTCTTCAACTTCCGGGCCTGTGAGTGTTTACGGGGAACTCCCCAAAAGCTTTCGCACAAAATATGCTGTCCGACGTGGATGCCCGCTCTCTGTTTCTATTGAGCTTCTTGATCGGAGAGATGAAGAGACGTGCGCTAGGCTTTTAAAACGTGGTGTTCAAATGGTTGCTGACACAAGTCTTGTCGAGATACATTCTTGTTTTCGAAGATGTTTTGAATGACATGATCAGAATCATCACGCACTTTCTACGTGCGAAATGTAAGTCAATGCTTCTGGGCAATCCAGGAAGGAGCACTCGAGGCTATGAGGCACTGCACATATCTCGGAAGCCGTGTAAACACCGGCTGTAGTGCGACAGTCAGGGCCAGTGCGCGAATCTCTAAGACGTTGATCATGTCTGGTAATTTGAGGCACCTATGGAGACAAGGCGGTATATCTCTTACTCTCAATGAACGCGTATATCAGGCAACAGTGCGAGCTGTCTTGGCGTATGGTTGTAATACATGATCCCCACGAACAGCGGAGCTGAGACCTCTTCAGGTTTTCGGTAACCGGTATCGCAGGAATATGGTTCGCGTAAGCTGATACCAACGTATTTGCAACTTGATGATTAGAGAACTCCTTATGTAACGGGGACTGTACTGGGATAATATATACAGTACCAGAAGCTGCGATGGTGTTGTCATGTATTACGCATACTGAATCATCGGTTTCCGAAAAAGGCTTTTTCTTTGCCTAGTTCAGAGTGATGCAGGCAGAAGTGTGGTGTAGCTCTCATCTGACAGAGCAGTATGAAAACAATTACGAAAAGTCTGGGTATTGTCATTGCGGCCGACCTTCCAGGATGAGGTCCGCTCAATCCTTCCTGTGCTTCGTCAGGTACATTGGAAAAAATGACTGCTAATCCATATGGGTGACCTTCTAGCTGTCCTTTTCCATCTAGTTTGTTTAAACGAATGTTTAGGGGTATAGGTACCTGGGAATGATTGTACTGATCTCGCGCTAGGTCCCTTCCCGATTCCCCTTCTTATTTTTTTACAACAGAGCCCTCGAGTGAATTATGACTGCGCATCAACTAAACGTCGGTGTTGAACTGGTGTGCTGTCAACGGTGATTCCTGCCAGTATACCAGTCGTCACTGAGTCTTAATTCATGTTCAGGTACCTCAAAATATCAAGTCCCCTTCTGGAAATGATGTACTATCCTGGACTTCTTACCCGATGCAAACAACCACAAATGACAGTGCTCCATTTAGATACGACAGGCTTGTCATTCGTATGGACGATAGCTTCTGCGTTTCCTCCAATCGTGCGGCTACTCGTGGATAACCATTAGTGTCAGCACTGATAAGAGAACGGAGGTAGACTCAGATCAGGCAGATCACTTTGTCAAGCCCTTTTACCTTCGCCTTTAAGTTACTTTGAACCACGTCTCCAGTATGGAAGTCATCATCATAGACAATATAACCTTAGTATTCATCACCAATGCCACGCTACTGTGCAGTTCAGCAGTAACGGTGACCGTCCACTCTCGGGATATTGATCCGTGTATCACTCTACCAACACTAACCATCCTTGTTCACTTTGAATTTTTCACATCCTTGCATTTCTACGATACCGCTCTTTGGAATTTTAACCCTTTCCTTTACCGTAACTTTCCTATCCAGCGTTCCATATTCTCTCCGGAGCTTTCGAACCCATCTATACACATACTGGATTTGTGGAAATGCCAAGACATTGGCTGAATCAACTCGCGAATGAAGTTCCGACCAATATGGTCATCTTGCCCAAACAACCTCAGCCCACGTGCCTTCAACCTGCCGATAATATGATACTTACAAATGGTGCAATGGGTAGTCTGCAGTTGTTGGATCTCAGTGGTTCAGATATGAATGTGACCAAAGTAAGTCAGATCGACATCTCATATCCCTTTCACAATTGTTTCTAACGAGGCAATTAGAAAGCGAGTTTTCGGTTGTGCAACTGGTACTTCCATTGGAGAATGTGTCCAGCACCAGAAGCTGCGTTGGTTGGGACACGTGTTGCGTATGCCTAACCATCGTTTGCCGAAGAGATTGCTGTTTTCCATGCCCAATTCAGAGTGGCGGAAGCAGAGAGATCGGCAACCCTTGACCTAGCAGAGGGGTATGAAGAAGATTACGAAACGCTTGGATGCTGTCGGTGCTACTCGCCTTCCAGGATGGGGACCGCGTGATCCCCACTGCGCCTGGTTGGAGGCACTGCAAGATATGGCTGCCAACCGATGTTTGTGGCGTTCTTATTGTCTGTTTCTATCCAGATTGCCTGAATCAGTGTCTGGAGGTGTAGGCACCTCGGAATGATTGTGGTAAGCTATCACTAAGTCCTTTCCCCGTCCACTTTATTCCTTTCTTCACAATAAGGCTTTCAAATAAACCATGGTTGTACGGCAGCGAAGCATCGGTGTTGAACACTGATGTCATGCTGTCCATGATGATGATGATGATGATGATGATGATGATGATGATGATGATGATGATGATTATCAGAATTGTTTCGTTCAGAGGGTCTAACTTTGCCGATAGGTTGCTTTCTGAGTGTAGTCTGCGACATTTTGAAGCAGTGGGCTCGAGGAATTTTTAGGTTTTATAGTTTGCCCTGGAACCAACGAAATCAGGCGATACATACCTTAAAAGGATACCGGCGAAAAACCTGCTGAGCCAACACGCAGTACCGGTGCTAAGCTACAGTATTAAGTCGAAATGTATATAGATGAAAAATATGAGCCTTCGTTTGCAGGTAGCTCTCCTAATATTCTAGAAACAAATAACCTTGGATGTGGAAGAAAGATATGGTTGGATCTCGGAAAGTCAGGGTTGTAATTCTATGATTCTATTCGGCTAACCGGATTTACTCCTGCTTTGTGACTGTACACCAAGGTCTGAGGACTTATGAATTCGTCAATTTAGGTGTAACGGTGGGTGCTACTGATGACGCATGCGAGTAGTATGTGTGTTCTCGTAACCTCGCCTCGATCTAATGGAAGGTGGGATTTATTACGGAATTTGTGGAACTACTTTGCAGTTTTTGCTTGCAATTGTGCGATAGTCAATGAATATCCAGGAGAGTTCAAGAAGACGCGTTCGAGAAGAAGATGGACATTCCGTTTTTAAAAACAACATGCAAATGAGAGTTTAACCTTCTTGTCCAATAGTCTGTAACCGTTTAGTTGGCGTTTTTCTAATAAACAACTCCGCAGCGAAGGGTTTCCCTCCTTACATAGGTAGCTTCTTTTGGAGCACAAGCATGTCTTTAGTACGAAAATTACTTTGAACAAATATCTCAACACTTCCGGTTGCTTAGCGATATCACCCGAACGAATCTGATTGACGGTCACGTTAGCGTTCGGCAACGACATTTAAAATAAACAACGAAAAAATTGTCGTTGTTGCAGGCATGGTCGGCACTTTTGGACAGACAGGAATGCAACAACAAACTGGATTCAGTGCTTTGTGATAACGCCAAATTCCAGCTCCTAACGAATAGGGAAGCTTACACAAAGACAGCTGGTTGATTACGCGAAACAACTGAAGGATACTGATAGAAAAATGGCACTTCTGTATCCTAGAATGGATTCGGCATAACACAACACGTCGGAGTGACCGTGTGATGTGCTTGAGTCAATCTGTCCTGAGGCCAGCCGGCTTTAATAACTGATCATCACGTCGATTAGACGGATGTTACGTGCGGGCTACAGACCAAACGAAGGCATGCCTTGATTAGTCAGAATGTCAGCAAATCTGGATCGAGAATCTATAGCTCGACACTCCTCGCCCCCTCACGAAGATTCTAGCGCGAGCTTGTGGAGCATTCTGTGATGACCCTATAAATACATTTGTAATAATCTTCTTTTGTCTCTATGAAGGGTTGTCCCAAGCTACCACACCCTTTTGATATACCATAGTAGGCGGAGCAGGAAGCCAAGGACCAGCACCATCAGCAAGGCCTTAGTTCCTGAACACAGCATGAAAAACACCTTTGGATTCTCTATTTATAAATTCAAAAGCCTGACAGTCGTAGGCAAGCAACTGCCATCTCTACCTCTTTAGTGGGGACACCACTCAGGCTAGCCAAGTTCCCACCGTTTCACTCCGTTCCTTTTCGCTCCATCTCTTTTCGACAGGCTATTTTACAGACAGACGGAATGACAATGGGTTCCCTACTTGGCACTGTACTTGTGAGTATGTTTGTGGCCAAAGTGGAACACACTGCGAGACAGCGAAATTTTAATTGTTCGGCAAAATGCCAGCAATGTTTATTTATTCACTCTTACTACTTTCAATGGGGCTCATTCAGATAGTTTATTCACTTGTCAGCTGGAACAGACATACTGGATGGTCGGTCTTTGACTCAAACGCGTGGTATTCATTATCGGTGGAACATGATCGTAAATCTCCGTGGCAGTATACAGCTTTGTCCCACTCGGAGTCGATTGAAATTTGGTATATTGCCCTTACGATAAGGCCAGGAATCTTCCTCTCTCTCTCTCTCACTCGGGTTACCGAATCCCTCTTGAATATGTTTGTAAGGAAACACACAACCCAAACCTTCCAATCATACTACGTAACATGCACATCGAAACCCACAGGACCCACAGTTTCCTTTCAAAAGTGATCGAGCCAGGGAAAGGTTGGAAGGACTTTCAGTGAAACCAAGGTGTGAGTTTTCCTCATGACTCTGTCTTTTATCAAGCGACACTAGTAGGACAAGCTTCCTTGTTAGACTCCCTCGGTGCGTGTTTGACAATGTATCGGGCCTCGTGAAAATGGGTGTATCTGTCGAACAACGAAGCTTCCATCGGGACTGATATTTGAACACAGTCGGCAGTATTCCACCTGCTTGATACGCAACCTCAGCTCAACGTTGCAACGGCTTTTAACCATAGGTAGTTCCATTAAATTGGCCGAAGGCGACTAGACCTACAATTTTAGTCGCTGCTTAAGCCATCTGTCCCACGCATTTATGCACCTCAACTTTTTATCCAGAAGCGTCTTGTGCATTCACTGACACTCTCGTGGCTAGACATTCCCTTCGCAACTCCAGTTCGGACATACTTTTACCATTCTTCATTTGTCTTTAGCTTCGTTGAGTCCCGCTCAGTCTCCTAATAAGACTGTCGTATATGGCACATCAAGTCTAACGCCAGCAGCCAATGTTAGGGCAATGATGAAGTGAGATTAAGCTAGGGTTTTTCAAGTGCAAGCCTTAATTTTTGATCGACTGCCCTGACTTCGTTTGTCGACTATTTCAGTGGACTTCCTGACGTCTGTCATGAAAGGCTGCAATTTGAACGCAACATCCTAAAGTGCAATCTGGCACTGATTCAAACGCTTTGATTGGGATGTACGGGACATGACAATTGCTAATGACGACCGCTTTTCCAAGGCCTCCAACCAAGCACTTCTCAGCAATGGTTAACCGTTGCATCGGGAATTTCTCACGAAGTCCTTATCTTGAGAGCGTTTCTCTTTGGTGCGCCCTCCCCTTTATACTGTGGATAATTTCGGGCTCGAATCCCTGTAGGAGAAGCCCTCTCTCTATGAGGCTGAGGCAGCATTGCATTCGTCAATTGATGTCTTATTCAGCTGACAACCCATCTCATCCGTACACGTTTACCTCTTGGTTAACTATTTTCTGTGCTCAGATAAGCAACTTATTGATAATCCGGTTCTCAGGATGACCTTCCGGATTCACTCTCACGCGTAACTGTCCAGTTTGTTAACTCGGCAGGATTAGTTGCTCTTTTGTCACTATGGTATGGAGAACTTTGTGCTCTTTTTGTCGGAGGGACAACTTCTCAACCCTGACGTTTTTATGCTCGAATCTGTTATTTTCGTCATTCCCCTGACTTCTCCTTATCAGACTGAAAGCCACCTGAAACAAAACTCATGCTTCTTATCCAACGTTGGTGTCCTTTCGGCGCTTTGACCACACGAGTGCTGAGCTGCTGGTTGGCCATCAAAGTTCAAATAGGTTCAACTGAAATTCCAGCACGTATTTGGGTCTTAAGTTTTCCTGATCAAAGTCGAAACCTAGCCTCGAACGTTACGTTTGTGTAATGAAATGATTCATAAACAGGTCTTTTCCATTCGTAAGCCCTACTCCTGTTTGCGTGCATCTTCACCTTTACAACGATGTTTGAGGACGATGTTTGAAGACATTACAGTAGCTGATCTATGGAAACCTTATGTGTTACGTTACAAATTGCAATGGGCGTGTAATTGCCCTTAGTGACATTACTTCACGCCTGGTTCATGTTACGCTACCCTAAGACAATGCGTAATTATACCACCAACAGACTTCTGAGCACAACTGCTTCTCGTCAATGCTACCGTACGCTGTTTCGGTGATAAGCAGCAAGCACTTTAGCACTTTAGCAGCAAGCGAGCGCGCTTGGGAACTGATCGTTGATTGGTTCGCTGTGTTGGTCAGTTTGGTCGAAGACGTTTCACTACCAGTCTGGGTGCTATCATCAACTGCGTACTAAAGAACTGGTTAACACGAGACTGACTCGGTCCATTTGACGAGTTAGTTAGTTAGTTAGTTAATTAGTTAGTTAGTTATTTAGTTAGTTAGTTAGTTTTGCCAGATCTAGTGAAAAGTTTGCGACAACATCCCGCACTTGATTTCCATCGATATGCTTGACATTTCTGAACAGTGAAAATGGCGTATGTCGTTCTATCTTTACGAGCTCACCCAACCCGCTTACCCGTCCTGCAGATTGATGTCACACGGCAGACGATTGTGCCCCGTGACAAAGATCGAAAGCTTCTGGTTGCATTTTCGGAAGTAATGCTACTTGCCCATACTCCGACGGCAAATGGATTTCACTGGGTGGTTACCTACGAGCAAGTGAAGACCGGTCAAATGGATGATGAAGCACGGCTAACATGGTGGAAGTATCTTGAGGGTTTACCGTCTAGTGAAAAACCTCAGTCGCCAAGGTAAGTTCACTTGCCCACTCCCCCATGACTAGAAGTCCTGGGACAAGAGAGAACAACTTGTGTTGTTTTCCCACTGTCCATAAAGAAACAATCCATTAGAATCCTATATGAAATAGTTTCGAGCTCTCGCATTGGCTAGACGGCTGTATCAATCACCTAATGTCACTAGTCCTGGTGACGCACCGTAGCGCTTGATCGGTAGTTTAGCGGTAGCTAAATCGATGCTGGTGTTTTTTGCATTAGGGCTACTCTAAACAACATGAATCAGTGGCTTTCATTTTGGAATGGACTTATCAAAAACGCTTCCTACTACTGAACAACAGCACCCCTTTAGGAGTAACCACCCGTGTGATGAGTTCACAACAGTGTTATCCATAATCCCGATGAGCGATTCAATGATTTGGATCGATCCCCAAAGGAGGCTTAGTGCAAATCTCTCACTCTCTCTCTCTCTCTCGAGTGGATTGCTGTATATATCATATGCTTGTTATCTGCGCCTGTCTTTCCAGCATAAAAACACTCGTTCCCAATCTATCGAGATGCAGCTTTTGGAATAACTGAATATCACGCCGATAGGACCCAGTACGGTCCTGAAGAAGGCGTTTCATGACTGGTCATAATTTCCACCAGTCAGAATCAAGTACTTTTAGCGCAGTACTTCTCTCTCTTTCACGTTCACTCTAGTCTGCGCTTTCACTTCACTGAGGTGTGGAACAACGAATTTGGGCCCAAGCGCCATAGTGTTATGTGTGCTCGGAATTGATCACCCCAGAGAGAAAGGTAGTGCCCTTAGTGTTATCTACCGAGCACCCTTAATTTAATCAAGATTAGTTATATCCCCATTGTTACCGATTACAGAGGCCGTTGAAATCCAGTTAGGTAACCCGCAGCTCTGTATTCAGAAGCTACTAGGTTGTTTGAATGTGTTCGCCACCTTCACAATTGACAATTCTTTTGAATGTAACTACCGACCATAGTAACTTCTTTTATCCTGCACACACGTGACCGACGTACACTTTCGTAAACTCATGATGTCCAGACTTGATGGCAATCACACTGTTCGTGTTAAATGTCAGCGACAAGAGTTAAACGTTTGATGCGGGTCCCCTAAGTTCTGTATGAGTACTTGCCCGACATTCTTCTGGAACTATACATCATAGTCCGATAATATCGTTAAGGTGTTGAAAACCAACCAGTTACTGCTAGTTGGAAGGTACTTCATGTAACTCGCTCTTCTATTCGAGGGAAGATTTTATTATCCTTCAGGGCGTCTCACGGATCATGTAGCAAGCAGATGTTAAACCGGTTATTCGCGAACGGAGCCGTCATTGATTACGCCCAGCCCACCAGCATAGGAGCTGTTCACAGGAGTTCCGACTCACTTCTGGGGATAGTGATTCTAAGCCGTTTTGCCGTTCGCCGACTGATACTATCTTCCGGACGAGCCACTCGGGCGTGTCGACCTTAATCCTTAATTTACGGTAGTCGACGCTGACCGCAAGCTCTGGCGAGTGATATGTGTCCACCGACAATCAACTACGCCATAGGCAGTGGCTAATAGATGTGGATTGTTTCAGGCGACTGTCGTTCTGTGAGCAGGATCCTTTGAAGTGTGGCTTTACTGCATTGATATCATCCGTACCACCTAAATGGATCTAAGTGATCAGGTGCCTGAGGTATTTGACACCGTGCGCTCTCCCTGGGCCACACCGAATGTATCTGGATAGGGTTCTAACAGGGGCGAACTGAACAGCAGTATAGACGGTAGTGCAGTCCATAAACTGAACATCAAGTCAATTGGATGACTGTGTGATGAACACCCTACAAACCAGATGCAGATGTGCATTGGTCGGTCAGAATATCACTCAGTCTAGCGTTTCAGCTAGGCGCTTCTCGTTCAACTCCAAAAGCTGCAAGGTCACCTCCTAGAGAGTTCGGCTATTTGTATAGGTGCGGTCGTAGCATTTCGTGATTTCTCAATTTGATGTGGGCTAGTCGACTATCAATACTGGAGTTGAAAGATTTCAACCAAAATACTGACGGCATCTTATCTGTCCTTACAGTCAATCATTATCACAAGTGACATAGAAAAGACCTTGTTTCTATGAGGAGGAAAATCCTACTTCCTACAATTTGTTTTTGGTAAATTTGAATACTGATAACGTCCAGCTTTTATAATGATCTCGCCGTCACCTTTCATTGACCAGATTTGTCGTCGCTCATCAGTTTCTACTTTGTGTTTCAGACTTGAGCCGGTGCAGACCACTAGTCTGTCCCATCTCAACTGTCCAGTGACGGACATGGACTTCGTGTGGACACCCGAACTCAGGTTCTATGTCATGATGCCGGATCACCGATTCTTCATCTATCACCTTCAGTCAGATCCAGGTTGGTTGGCTTTTAATGACGGCAGTTTTTCTTGAGGACCCTAAATGCCGGGGCAGCTACAGTGAATCCCAAATTAACTGTTCCTTCTACTTGGGAAACGAATCTGACAGTTTGTAATTCTACTAGGGGAGAGTCATGGTTACCTTCAGGCGAAAGCAGATGCTCGTTTATGTAGCCCGGAATAACTGCTTTATCTTGAGAAAAGATGTGTTGAATCCGTATCCCTTATTCAATGATAATGATATGAATATGCGTAGCTCCGCTTGGAAAGTACTATTCTCCTCATAGGAGTGACCACCGTCCCCTGAAAGACGGGCCGAACGTTTTCGTTGCCCTCGACCTTCCCCGTGGAAATTTTTGTGGCACCCTCTCAGGGACGGAGGCCGCCCTGGAGACAAACGATAAGCGATGGTTGGCGCTGAAAAATTCATTTCTTACAAGACTGGGCCTTGTTACACAAATCGCCTTCGTCCTAAGTGCGGCTGTTCCGTTGAGTGGATTTGTTTCGTTGAACTCCACTGTGCTCACTAGTTTGATTGTTTTTCATCTGTCATTGTGGTGTTTTTGTTTGCGAAATTTTCCAGTCTGCAAATCTTCCGTCTGACCCCTGCGCGCACCTTTTGGGTGCAGTTTATCTCATCCCCATTTGAAATGTTTGCCACCAAATAATGCAACAGTTTTCTCCATTTTCACATTAACTGCAAAACAAATTCTAACGTTTCCATCCTATTTCTTCACCTTCCTCTGTTTGCTTATTGGCTACAGCATATCCCGCAGATCCGCAACACTGGACCATCTTAACCTCTCATCTCTTGGGACCTGAAAACGTTAAGTCGAATCCGTTAGCCCGAGGCTTTTCGACGAGTATCAGAATAGCGGGTGAGACAGCAGCTGACGGTACGGCACATAACATGGAGAGGCAGTTACAACTAAACACTGTTGAAAGTCATGCAACTTTGTACCGCTGGTCTGACCTAGTGGATAAAAGTAAGCGATGCTCAGTTGAACTTGACCACTTACGAGTTTTTATATCTGAATGGTCACCCTGACTTTATCGTTGCGCTCTTTTTCCCTGCCTCATAACTGTAGCCTTCCCTTGGCCGATAGCCGAGTTAAACCTGGTTCACTCGGGAAAGACCATGACCAATAAGCTTGGCATCCCTGACTGCTTCGTTTCCAAACCAACTCCCCAACACATTGACGGAGCTTCCACCCACGAGCAGTACCTGGTTACATGCACCAGTGCCCATCATTTGGGGGACGGGTCCGCCAAGAAGTCAGATCAGTTTCAACTGTGTTTTGTTCGGGTCAGTCTGGAAAAGGATGACTATAGTATGGAGTTGATTTCAGGTACATCTGATATCCCAGTTAGGTGTGTTGGCGCACATCATCGACAACCACTACTGTGTGTCGGTTCAGCCAATGGCGAAGGTAAGTAACCAACTCATTCATTTTGAGCTTTCTTGGCGAATTAAAAACAGGCGGATTTTAACACCACACTTCCATTTTCGAACTTCTTGCGGTTAAGTAACCCCTACGTCTGTCCGTTCCTAGTCGTGCGAAACGCCTCGGGACTCTTTCTCTCGCAGTGCAACATTTTAGGCTGGTGCTGTGTAGCACTTCGAAAACAGAATACAGTGGACTTTATTGATGCGTTTTGTTTCCTATTACGAGTTTCCCACTTCACTGTTGATCACCAAATCTCAGACTGGCACTCCGTAGTGGTACTCACTTCAGGAATCTGAGTCTCTGAGTTACTTTTGTCCGGTGCAGGTTGGCTATGTTCTCTTCAGCGTTCAATCAACGTTAGTCAAAACCAAACCAAACTTTTGTTTCCCTAATAAATAAGAAACTAATGAACTTCAAATTCCCACATTAGAGTTCGCGTATCTAGTACGTTCGTCACTTTTGATCGGTGGGATGAACAGGATGGTGTTACACAAACGTCAAGGTTGTTCAGTATCCGAAAATGTCCTAAACGAAGTGTAGCATTTCCTATAAGCTCTGCCTACGAACTACCTACGACTCAACTCACTTCTCGTCGTCATCTTTTCTCTAGCAATCCTGTTTACCACATCCATTGTCAAGGGATCCCGTCGTCTACAGATGGACCCTGTTCGGACTTTTCCGGATGTACCCTCCCATCCCTTGTTAGACCGGACGTCCTCTCGCAGTGACAAAACAAGTCAGAAACCCACTACTTGTTTTCTAGCGTTGGAGTTCGTCAACCATTCACCATCGTCTCAAGGAGATCCGGCTATCGTAGGATTGATTGAAACTCTGGTTGGTCGCGAACGAGGGAGACGCGATCTGGTTGTCTACGGACTATCAACCGCTACACGCCAACCGACTGAACAGGTAGGTGGTGTACGTTTTTGCTTACGGCCATGGTTTGAGCATATGGAAGTCTTTCTGGTCTCATAAGTTACCAGGAATGTGTAAGCCGAAAGGTCAGCGCGTCCCATAGAACGCTCAGCAGCAGTTGACTATGACGGATACGATGTCCATTGTACGCGGACACAACCAAGGATGTATGAAAAAGTACTCTGAATTTGTCTCCCCATTAGACGTCTTCGGTGCCTAATACGCAGTATCAATTACTCAGCCGAGGCGGTTTGCCTGGGTGTACAGCAAATACCAAAACGGAACGATGTTGAAGCTGAAGGAAAGACGTTGTGAGCCCATTTTGTGGGTCGCAGCGTAAGACTTTTCCCCAAATTCTTAGCTACTTATATCAGATAAAGTAGGTTCGAGCAAAATGATCAACACAGTCGCCCGATCTCTTTCCAGTTCTCACCGTCCTCTCAAGTTCGCATTCGCTTGCACCCAAGAACACGTTGTGAAATCACTAGGTCGTTCTTTCGTCGCTAGGAGTCGTCTTGCAGCCAGTCTATTGGTCGCATGACGGACAGCGTGGGTGTCCCAGGCAAGTGTCCATCCAATGAAACGTCGCTGTATCGAAATATTGATTGCTCGGGTGCTCGCTGCTAGCGTGACCTATAGTGAATAGGCTAGCAAGGCTGATCTGATTGACCAAGCTGATCTCATCCAGACAATTTTCATGCCTCACTGGTAATGGGGTTCATGACCACATCCAGCGACTTTTCTTACTTGGAAGCCCTGACACTCCAAAGGGTCCTTTTTTTAACTTTTCCGCAAATCTTCGGGAAGGTTTATTCTTTAGGAACGCCTTCGATTGGGTCTCCCCCTGCGGTGGCCTTTCTTTTATCTGCTATTTCCCTTTGAATGATATCGGAACTACGTGAAATTGAGGTTCAATATGGTTTTACAGTTTTTAGGGGCTGAATGAAATTCTGTCTTTCGGTATTGAGGTAGCGCAACCCAGGTCAGGTGCGGTGTGCTGCTTGTTCGATCCTTGTTAATCGGAAAACTATCATGGGCTGAGGAGTTGTCCCGTTCATCTTATATCTGAAAAAAATTGGGGTTGTTACTGTCCGCTCCGGCGACGTTCGTCAGTCCAAGGCATTAAGACCATCCATAGGGAGTACTATTTACGTAAGCTGATATCCCTAGTGCAGCGTTTTCTACCCAAACGATGGTTGAAATGAGAGGACATCTTTCTCTGATGTGAGAATTGTTAGGTTAAATTGAGATGTGTATGCAGCCTCTGGGACGAAGTCAGGCAGTGGGCTTGCAGTTTCAACGATCACTGTGGTTCGTACAATAACAGAACTCATAATAATCTAGTAGTCGTTGAACTGCAACAAGCTTCCTTTGCCTAGCCGCCACGCCATCCGATGGAAGCACGAGGACTGAGATACTTCCAGGTTGCTCAAGCCCAATCAGGAGCAGTCGAGAGGCCGAGGTTGGGTTCGAATCACAAACCTTTCTGGTAGTAAGTTCGCGACCTAACCGCTGAGGTATCTGGAGCTGTTAGGGAGTCATAATCTAAAGAATACCGTAGTATGTGAATAGGACACCTCTTAAAAGTAGTTACTATATCTGCTCAATCATTTCATTTTTCGTTTTTTTACCCCGGACGATTTTTAGTTGGAGCTGCTGCTTCCTCCCAAAACTCATAAAGAGAATCTACTCAAATCCGTCTCTCGCAGACAACAGCGGCCGGATCAACCCATAAGTCGAAAACGGCCAGCAGACGTGTCTGATAAACAATTTGAAAATGCACTTCGCCAAGTCAGTCAGTATCCTGTACACACTGCCCCAGCCCCGGAACAACTGCTGCGGCAATTGATGGAAATGGAAAAGCCTACGTGATGGATTTCAGTTGCTTCTATTTTCCTACTGTAAACAAAATATCGAATAATACTTGTGTGCGCATCGATTTTTTCTACTTTTTCTACAACAGGTTTACAGGTGTTCTCGTCGACTTTTCCTACAGGTAGTTCTGTCCCAACGTGAAAGGTGGAGCCTTCTTTTTGCCATACAGCTCATTGCCCCAGTGGACTGGCATCCGCTTCCTGATTGGCTTGTCACATCGAGCGAAGCCGACAGAAGTCCATGCACAATGAAAAATGCCACGTACGGTTTAGGGGGCGTGATGGCATAGTGGTTAGAAGCCGAATTTACTGATCGGTTCGAACCCGACCTTTGCATCTCGACTTCTTCTGTCTAGGCTTGGGTAACCTGGCAGTATCCCAGCCTTCGAGTAGCACGGCAGCTAAGCACCGAAAAGGTGTTAAGATTTATGCTGAGCCACATGTGCCCTCTTCTGAGCGTCATGCATCCGGCACAAGGCCAGAGGAGGCAATTCTATAGCGTTTAGCGTGACCAGCTAACCCATATTTATTGATTCACGTGGCCATAGCTGAACAGTTGAGCCTTGCATTGGATGCAACCGAGCATCTGCCGATCCGCACCGCTCGTGAGGTGCTTCTTTGGGACACTTGGATAGCTAGCGATGAAAGCAACATTCAGTCTGGTCACTAAACAAGAACGTCTCTCTGCCGAATTATTTACGGCGCCCCTAAGCTAGGGTAGTGGATACAACTAAACAGTTGATACACACAGCAGGTGCAAGACGTCGTTCAGTGGCCCGCAAAACATAGCCAGGCAGTGCTAGCCACTATTCCGCTTCGCCAACACACTTATGGTCACAGAAGGTCACTCCTAGCGCCCTTATGGGTTTAACGCTCCAGATTAGCCAGAACATTGGGACGGAGATTTTCTGATACAGTGCAGAAGCTGAACCCAATGTTGTTCGCTTCGGATAGACTGGAGGATGCATTACTAACAAGCCGAACACGGAGTGCTCGACACTGCGTAGTTAACCACGATCTGACTTGCGTCCGTTCAGACGATGATCATCATTGAAAGTCATCCCTAGCACCAAATTGCTCACTGTGCTAGAACTTTTTCGTAAGTTTTGCTCTGTACGGCGATGATCACGGATGGTTGCTTCTAGCATCGTCGCGGATTTAGCCACCTGTGTCCACCGGTGGCCAACCAGTCAAATGCTACCAGCACTTTTAGTACGCAGATGAGTGTATAAGTCGAATTTCGTGTAATTTGGTTTCAACTGGAACAAAGGGTTGACGGAAACTCGGGGACTGTGCCGACCTGATGATCCTCAAGAAGGACGAAACCGGTCGTGGGCTGTCGAAGAGTTTTCGGTCACCTTATGTGTAATGTATTGCGTCTATACAATGTATTATTATATCTCGAGTATCGTATCAACTGAAACGAGGCGGCATTTGTGCAGCACATTCATTTGATTAGGAATACCAACAACAAGAGATACAGCTGTGTTCCACATCAGTCCCCCGTCAAAACCAGATTGGTATGCGGGTAAGTGTACAAGTCGACATTCTGCTGAAGTTTTTTTTGGCCTCATGGGCCTGATCGAAGAAGAGTACTAGCTTCGGTGTATAATTTGTCTTTGTGGTCGTCTGTCGAATAAAGCGTTGGAGCGTATGCACAGATTACAGTCACGTACCTTCGGCCTGTCAGGTTTTAGATACATTGAAGCAAGACGGATTAATTCCACAGGGTTTTAAGAGGATAATTTTTTGGTCGGATAGGAGAGATCCAACAGCATGGTCCCATGGGGTAGCCGATCTACTAGAATACGAACCCGAACGAGCTTGTCGGAGAATTCCATGGTTAGTCAGGCGTGTTTCGCTGGAAGCTGCGAAAATGATTACGCGTCGCTTCAGTTCCATTACGACCAGTGCTGTGTGCCTCCCAGGATGAGCGATCTGGTTATCAGCTTGATCCACTGTGGTCATCATCAGCTGTAAGAACGGCATACTTCTCGTACAGTGGTTAGAGCTGCCACAGTTTCGTTCACCGGTGATTTGGGGAAATGGGGTAGGTAGCTGCGCATTGGAGGCGGGAGCTGATATAATTGATGCGTAAATACAGCACTGTCAGTGGACTGTCAAGTGGGGGATTGGGAAGGGAGCTATGCATTGAAGGCAGTAGCTTGGATGCACGAGCGCCATTGAGGGTGCGACTGGGTTATGTCTGACAGTGTCTCCTGGCACGTTTCCACCCTTCACGTGGTCGTGCGAAAAGAGGCCTTCGAGGAAGTCAAGCCGGCGCAACCCATGCAGTGTGATCAGTTCATCTATCGTGTGCAAGTTATTTCTTTTCCAAACTATTTGACGAACTTCAGCATTACTGATCCGGTATTTCAACCAGACTCGGGCAATGTTCCGAAGACATCGATGGTCAAGCACCGAGACTTGACGTCTTCAGCCAGGTTTCCGACCCGTATAATGATATGGAGTGCACTGCAGCATTGTCAACTCGACCCTTGACGGATAAGCTGATGTCATGCCTACGCCACAGGTGACGCAGATTCACGAAAGCTGCTCTGGCCTCCCCAATCCGGATGGAAATATCATATTTCGCGAGACCACTGGAACTGATACAGCTGTCAGGTAGAAAAAGTTGTCTACTACCTCAATCGG
>SJOL01007934.1:349932-395172 GCA_004794785.1 Opisthorchis felineus | reverse complement strand
CTCGAGCGAAAGGGTGATGATAAGCGCTTACTAGCAAGTATACATAACTTTCAGTTAAAGGTCATGCGTAAGCGGATACGTATGCACCGGAAGAACGACCATTGCCTGAGCATCTATCCGAACCACTCAGTATTCGTGGCACCACCAATTAGCGCACACACCGCGACAGTAATCATAATAGGATGAAACGAAATGGACTGATACCCTGGTGACAGGTTCGTCGACCTTTCTGATGAGACACCAAACGTTCTAGAACAGCTTGTTTTTTCCCATAAAAGGTGTGATAGGCCGAATCAGTGACCTGGCTGGATGGCCTTCTCTGGAGAGCACGGACGCTGGCTTACATGAGATATCCTGGCCTAGCTAAATCTTCTGAGGTCATACTAGATGCGCAATGATCGATGAATATGTGTTTTTTTTGCCTGGACATGGTCAATCTAAGCCATGTAGTCAATCCCGTTGAACAGGTAGCCAGATAGGAATAGCTGAGAAACACTTTGGGCTGACATAGCTTTAGGCTTCTGAAAATCAGTAATAAAGGATAGTTTAACTTAAATATGCATGCAGGGTCAAGTATGTGGTAACAATGAGCACAAACACACAATCCAGCAATCCAAACCAGGGGCTTTCAATGGAGAACCACACTAAACTTGGGCGTACTACTAACCCGGATGGCAGCTGTCCACCCCCTCCCTACTCCACACACAGAAAGTCGAATGCAAACGTCTTGCGTGCACCCACGGTAGTTATTGGTCTATAACCCACAGGTGAGTTGTTCATGAAATTTAATACCACTCCTTTGGCTTCCACTCTCATCCTCTTGTCACTGGGAGATGATTTTTAACCAATAGGAGACAGCAACCTTTCCAATATCGATAGTATAACTTAAACATTTTTCAGCACAGCCCCACCGGTCCCGCGACGCTCATTGCAGTTCCCTTCAACTCCACACATTTCATCTTTTGGCTTCAATCAAATGGACACAACAGGGCGTGAATTGTACAGTGTAATCTGTGCACCTTGTGCTAGCTCGTTCCTGCAAGAGCGTATCCATCCAACCAGTGCCTATCTGGTTGCACTGATGCATGATTTTTGGGACAAAACTCATACAAAATTCATACATCGATGTACGAGTATCCGTCAAACACCGTTACCATCTACAAGTGCTGGTACATGTTGGTCCTTCCTCAATAGCCTACGAGACAACGGGGATAAGGTCCGACACTTTACCAAGAATATCAAAAACGTACGAATATGTCTTCAGTTTTGTTGTTTTCTCGAGAGGAATTGCAACAAAACCATTTTTCTTTGAGGTCAGTTTACCCTCAGTATGGAAGTACTCACTTTTTTTTGGATGATCCTCATTGTGAAAAATCCTGAAACAACGAACGATGATTCCTGTATTGCTTTCTCGGACGCATTTTTACGAAGGGGGACTGGGATAGGATATCTATTTTGCGTCTTGACTGTGGTCATTTTGCTGATAACTAACGCTCAAATTTTCCACACCATCACCTTCGTTTTTCAACCTTGTTTTGGGAGCATTCAGGTTGGGTTGGACTGCGTTAGTACAAAGTAATTAGAAGGGACGTGTGTTCTGTGAGCGTTTTTCGGTGTTTAGTATCTTCGAGCAGATGATGCCTTATTGTCAACCGCTGTTTCCCTACCCATTTTCCCCGGTCTTAGCACAAAATTGACGGCATACATGCGTTTTCCGCGGTCTTTTAGTACCGGTTGACCTGAAACTATTAAAGTCGTGATAACATCAAAAGAACCCTCCCTTCCTATCATCAGTTTCAACGAAAACGAGGAAGCGGTCGGATTTTGAAGCACTGTAGGATACAGATCCTACACGGCCTTACAGCGCAAAGTCATCAGATGCACCAAATTTTGGTGGATTCCTTTTTGGCACGAATAGCGAACGAAAAAGTAAACAAAATTCCAAGTAGTAAGGTATCCCTTAGGCAAGTTTCACATTTACTGAACGCTAATCTTAAGAAGCCAGATCAATTCTCGTTTCAGGATTCTGCCTTTGAACAGTTCTAAGATAACTGTTCTATGGTACCCTGCGACACATGTAGAGTAGGAAGTCGTGTAGGGTGTACGGAGAGAATAACACTGGTTTTCGCTTTTAGGTTGATCAATATAATTGTAAAGTTGTATATGGTAACCCCAACACCCTGAAGAGGTATATAGCACTGTCATACTCCACGAAAAAACCATGTTGTTTGCGGACATTGAAATTCTGCAAACAGCTAACTGAGCAAGACCGCAATACGCCGAAATATTGGTGGCTCGGGTGAGTTTATTGGTTGTTGATCTGTTCTCCGAGCTTGACAATTGACTTACAACGTTTCGTCATCATACGAGGAGATATCATTAGTGCGCATTGGTGATGTATCTTCGTATAGTGACGAAACGCTTGCAAGTCAGTTGCCAAGATCGGCGAACAGATCAACATCCACCTGGTCAACAACCACAATAGACAACACCTCTCCGACGCTACTGTGTTCAATGCAGCAGCGGACAAAGAGGAAGGCAGCTTGATTCTCATGAGTCTGACTCCTCGGTGGTTGATCAACCTTCACAGTTAGATACTGGAATCACGGTCGATGCATTCCGTTCAACAGATGTTTTCTAGCGACCCATCGGATTGCCACGTGCTCAATACCAGACAAGCAGTGGTCGGTTTTGCGGTCTACCATGGGTGGAAAGAAAAACTCCTCTATAGTGGTCAGTCTGAATAGGTTGCCTCTGGGAGGTGTAGAGGATAATATTTTGCGGTGGTTTTCCTGTGAATTACGTATTACTTGCTTTCGAAGTATGAACATTATAGCTGGAAACAGTCGCCCTAGTTGTTGCTACAAAGCAGGTGAAAACAGGTGTCTTTAACACAAGTGACCAAAATCACTCACTCCAGGGGGGAGTTCTGGTGTACGCGCTCTCCAACAGACATACTGTGAAGCGAAGTCACAGAGAATATATAGAACAATTTGATTTGCTTTTGATGGACCATTTTCGGCTCATGCGGAGTATTCTGGTAGTTAGTGTTCTAGCTTTCTCAGTAAATTCGCTGCGTCACCCTCACAAGAGATTGCAGCATGTATTCTGACGTCGATAGTTTTACCGGGATCTTTTTTGTGGAATTCATTCGACTCCTTACTTTTGTATTCGAGCCATGAGCATCGATCGCATGCAGCGGTCCGGGTTAGATGCAAATGAGATATAGACGTGTTGGCCATGAGCAGCAAAACAGTTACTGTTGTGTATCTCGTCACCCAGCCGGTTTGTGTGCAGAATGACGCATAGCAGGTGTGCATTTGAGGACCACAGTTAGGAATAACGGTGAATGGTTGTCCGCTGTTTAAGTGAGTGTGCGACAGACTGTTTCTTCATACAAGTGGACTAACCTAGGATGAGGGCATAAACTGGCTAAGTGGACGTAGGAAGTAAGCAACCACAAACGAAATTGTCTTCAAAACTATTGAAAGGCCTTTTTTCAAATGACCACACCAATTTCATGACAATGGTCCAAACTGGGAGATCCAACTGGTTTCACTAGCTGAGCAATGAGAGAAGAGTGACGCCGCCGACAGGCTGCGTCGTCTGTTTGACTAACTCAAGCTTTCACAAGACGATTGCCAGAATAACCTCGACATTACTAGATTGCATACCTACTCTGATGAAACACCCATCGATTTCTACTAGGGATCTTTTTGTGCATCCAACCATTGTCATTGTTTTTCAAATTCACAAACCGGAAAAGTAAAAAGTTGGTGTAAAATAACAAGGTCAAGTTACTGCACGTCTCGCCACCTTTCGTCCATCTCATCTCAGAATGAGGAAGCCAGTGACTGAGAACAGATTCTCTGAACTTGCTCGACAGACTCGTACCAATGGAAGCTGATCAAGTGACTGTTGATCTGTTCACTGTTCGAGGAGACATCGGTGCGTCATCACCACATCACCCGACCGCGAACTGATGGTCTCCACGAATGGTGACGGAACTTCTACCAGTTAATGCTCGTCGAACAGACCAACAGCCACGTGACCAACTACCAACGAATGCACCTGAGGTACCAATATTCCAACACACTGCCGAACTCGTCTGTCTGCTGAACGTAATCCTGGATTATTGGTCTGGAGATTGTTCGCTGTGAATTATTATGGCTTTCTGCAAGCAGTTTGGCATTGGTCCAGCTCAGTTCAATTCGCAAATCAGCTGCTACTTACAGCATGTAACGGAGAACATGAAAAAACCAGTCAATTGATTAGCCCCTCGGTAGGCTGCAGCCGAGTAAAGGTGGTCTGGACGTATGATAACCAAACAAGCGACATTTGTTTAAGGACAGCGCCATTTGTATACATGGTTATACCTAACCGGGTAACCATAGCAAGAAGAACCAAATTAGGCTGGCGATTATCCCATTCAATGTTTCGACATACGTGTTCGCACCGTTAGGCAGTAGCCATTACACCGACCGTATTTTAGGCGGAATTCCGCCTTCCAGTTCTAACCCCTGCGTACCAAAGGTAACTAACTGAGTGTGCTGCAGTGTTCTGGAGTCGGGCTCATTCACGTTTACTTTCGAAACGAACGTCATGCACAAAGTTCGCACCTACCCCTTAAGAACAGACAAATCACCTTTCACGACCAAGCCCATCAGTGAAGCACTTCCATATCAAAGTGACCTGCTAAAAAACAATTCCGAGGACGAACCACCAACGGCAGCCAGAAATCCCTTACCAAGATCCGCCCTTCGCTTGGGGAGGATTTTCACTGAAAGCTACGATGCTGGTTCCATGAAAAGAAACTACAGTAAACGTTCGTCTCCAGGCGCCTTCATTAATTGAACATTGGTAACGTTCGCATCAAAAGGGGCAAACTCCACACCATTTTATTCTCCCCACGAGTTTCTTTCAAGCGCCCGATTGTCAGGCCTTACCAAGCATTAGCTGACGTCAGGCATTTTTTGTCATAAATATCTTGATATGGCTGTCTTAAAGTACTGGTTATCTCTCATATCAGTTCAGTTGGACCACACTGAGTACATCCAAAACGAGTCGGCAACCCATGTACGGCGCTCCACGTTCAACGTACATGCTGACGACCTCTGGATCGGGTGCTAGCCACCGGCATCCAACGGATACGGAAACGCGTTGGGTTCCCACTTTCGACTAATCAGGGTCCGCCTTGAGAATGGATGTACGGCAGCGAAGCATCAGTGTTGAACACTGATGTCATGCTGTCCATGATGATGATGATAATGGTTAAGAATGGAGTTGCCCGATCTTTTGACCGATCGCGTACTAGCCAAGTCCATTGATCATTGCATCGCCTAACTGCGAGCGGTAAGATGGTTTGGGCGTAAAATTGCGTCTGACACTTTAAATCTGGGAAGGTTTAAACTCCAGGAACTAATAACCTTTATCTCACTCATCCACCCATCCTATGGTGATATATTGGATGGGCTTCAACCCCTTGCGGAATGTCAAAATTCGGGGAGAGATGCTCTCCTAAAATCCTAACCGAATCAGCGTGCGTCGCGGAGGATATCAACTGGACACCGAATCACTAAATCAATCCCGTTTTTCAATGATTTTGCTACTCACCAGGATATTCGCGCGGATATGGGAAATATCCGGTGACTGGAGAGTAATCGATCGACCCAGTCGCTTAACGGACCTGTAGACTTCCTCACAACATCCAATTAGATGCGACTGGTGTTTCGCCGACAATCAGTCGTCCGTCCTTGCGCGTTTTCTAATCCAGTAACCAATCTTACCTGTTTATCGCACTATTTACCCATATTTTAACCATTAGATAGGTAGTGACCTAAGAACGAGACCTGGAAAACATTCATGTTCTTCACTGTGTTCTTGTTGAAACTCTGAGAATATTCATATAAGTAAAGTGATACTATTTCGTTTGACTCAGACATTTCATGTAGTGGTTTCTCCTTGTTTTTTTCCAATCCCATGGCTGATACTCTGTGGTAAATTTTTCATGTGGAAAATTTTCCCACGACAGCGGAAGCATCCGCACGCCTCTGATGAGCAGGAGAGAAATGATGAACTGCGCTACTCCATCTACCTAGTGTTCGTGAAAGAATGCCTATGAGCGAAAAAAAAGGCGATTATAATGGAGCTGAAATAATCACATAATGATAAAGATGATATGTAGGTAGCAAATCGAAAGTCATCTCCGTGAACGTGCATTGGCTGACGAGTTCCGCTCCATTTGTGTAGAACGTTGCCTACTGGCAGACGTCACCTCCTCGCTAACTGGTAGGTTCAGTTGACTCTGATTCGACTTGACCATTGAGTTAGGATCAAGCAAAAGTCCACCGTCGAACAAAGACTGGCGCAATTCCAGGGAGAGCCTGCGTCTGTATTCTTCCGGTTTATCCTTGGTAATCCGATGAAGCACAGCGGCAGAGTAAGCGGCTACAAAAAGGAAAGGGGAGGTATTGAATAACTTCAGACGGGTGTTTGAATAGGTACTCCCAACTACAAGCAAGCCGGGGCTTATCACTGGTTTGTACTAGAAAAACAGGGTAATCTCCTGAATATATCTCGATGAATCAGGGTGACTTCTTCCAGGGGAGTGAAACCTGGAACACGAAGGCAGCTGAGCTTGCCCCAACCAAACAAACTAGTCAGGATAAATGAGCACACTACTCTGGAGTTGAAAATCTCGGAGGACAGGCTGGCCAACGAAAACCACTCCCGAAAGGCTTGTTTAAGCTTCTCAGAGTGCCTAAGTTCACAGGAATTCGTACGCCAATACGCATCTGTCCGACGTCCATATGTGATGCCCTAACACGACCTTGGAAAGGTTAGTTTCGAAACCAAAACAGATTGAATAGAGGGTAGGTTCCGCCATTACAAGAATTAAACAGAGTAAGGTAGTTTTAACAGAGTTCAAAAAAGGAATAGTGTACTAAATCGCAACGGTTAACCAAAAACTGCTTTTTTCGTCTTGCATTCTGCGGCAAGGTATCCAGATCTATATGGTGAAGGCTTATTAATGGATTGGGTAAAAGGCTTGACATTAGATCGTTTGTTATAACGGCAACCTCATTATCCGAACCCCCCCCCCACACACACACACCCCCCCCAAACGAATGGAGTCCCCACAATAAGGTTGAACAGCGGCTTACGGGGAGCCTGCTTACGGCCTATTCCGTTTTTGCACGTGTTAGCTTGTAGAACGACCAGAGCACCGCCATCCTTTGAGAACTCTCGCTAGGCGCAGTGAAACACCGCTGAATTGAACGGCTTTATAACACGCCTTTACTGTTACAACGGACGTTTTCCCGTCGCATCCAGCTTATGTGAAAGCCGTTCCACTATATGACATTCCTCTTCTCCTGATACAATAGATCGCCACCAGTGGGGGACAAAAAACTAAAACTACGGGTTTCACTAGACACCAATGTCCCACTATGAAGCGGAAAGTTCAAAATGATTGTATGGTGATACGCATCTGCAGGGGGAAGCAGGCGGGGTAGTGCACTAACCGATGTACTCGTTGCTCGACTGTATCATCTCCGTGAGTTTCGGACAAGCTCCCTCCTGTTCGATTGCCTTCGCACCAGCTTTGCATGAGGCGAGTAGGCTGAGCAGGGCGACTGAGGCTCGTTGTATTGACTGAATCGGAGTGTACAAAAGCTAAGAGAAAAAAGGCAGGATATGTCAAACAAGGTCAACAATAAAGTGTCGCCTTCTTCAGCAACTGGATGGCAAGAGAATTATGGGTTACAATTAACTGACGAGTTCGGACACCAACCAAAAGCTGGTTCACTCAGTGTTTGACTACGATGAATACACTTCTGCGCTAATCCGCCGTCTAGTGTGATTGGACAATTCCGTCTGTCAAGTGATTGTCAACGGAAGACAGAGTCACCTGCATGAAGTAATCCGGGGCAATAAGACAATAGGTGCAGGTGTGCTGTTTGTTTGAGTAGACAGGGTGAATCAACCTTAGAAGAGCTAGACTGCGATGGTTCATTGTTCATATAACATTTACAAGCAACCTTTCGTGGGACAGATTACTTCCTACCCTCGACACAAGGTTGCTTGTCGCACAAAAAAAGCAGCTACCTACCCACGACAGTGAACTAGCGATGTTTGATTGTGTTACTTACTTGGGCAGTAAAATGAGGTACCGAGTTACATCGGAGGGAGGGAATCACACCCGAAGGACAAACTCACCACAGTTTGAGTCGGCTTGTCCACATGCTTTGAATGACAGCAGACCTACCTCCCGAAAATTCCTTCCCCATCGGAAGAGTGCTAAGCCAAGTGAATAAAAAATAAACAGTTCAGATGCAACAACCTTTCGGTGCCTAGCTGCTATGCCACCCGGGAGAGGCTCGAGGGCTGGTGTACTATCAGTTTACCCAAGCTTAGACAGGGGAAGTCGAGATGCAGAGGTCGGGTTCGAACCACGGACCTTCCGATCAGTAGGTTCTCGCCCTAACCACTGAGCTATCTGAGCACAGCCAAGTTATACAGGGATAAGACAAATAAACCTAAAGACCAAACCATTAAAATAACTCGTTTTGGTAGTCTCCGTCTCTGGGGATGCAGACCCGGGAATCGTTAGAGACATTAAGGCACAACCCAGTCACGCATCCATTGGCTTTCATGCAACCAACAACCATTCAAAAAAAACTTCCCATAGCACCAGTTTGTGATCAGTATCCAATTCACCATTCAGTATCTGATTCACTATTCAGCCACTACCAACGCGAAGTTCTATCTACATTTTCAATACGGTCGGCGAGTGGAATGTGGAGGATAGGAGCAATGTACAACCTGCAAATATTTGATGACGGTGTCTAGACAAGAGCCAGAGGCAGGAGCGGACAATAGATCTTACGAACCAAGCTCTTAGCTATATTAAACACAATAGTTAAGTATCATTGTTGAACATTGATGATATGCTGTCAAGGATGATGATGAACACCTGAAAGGCGGAGAATACTTCGCATATGAACGGTGCAACTCAGCATTTATATGAAAAATCTCATCTTAGAAAGTACATATGATATCTAAATGAAACAAACGGTATCGTGAAGGCCACGAAGGGGCCTAGTGAGCGAATTTAGAAGAAGTAAATGCCCTCCACCGGAAAAAATGGGATTTTCCTCAGTGTGCCATGAGTAACACTCAAGCGTCTCATCTGCTTCCGATCATAGTAGCTTCCGATGTACAAACATAAGACAATCCGACACTCACTATTCTGACGAAGCTTCCCGCAAATTCAAAATGGGCTAACATTTTTGATGCAAAAGCACCCGTGTGTGGGAGTGTGTATGCACGGAAAACATTCCAGAGATGATGAAAATATAACCCGTACAATCCACAAACTTCCGTAATACAAATCAAACCGGTAGCTTCCGAATTCTTCAGGAACGAACTGGGGATTTTTTCTAAATGTAAGTACCATAGTTTGGATCGGTGACTGTTTTCAACACCCGAGGGAGTTACATAATAAGATAATAAAAAATAATCGCTCAGCTGTAACATCCTTTCGGTGCCTAGCTGCCATGCCACCCGAAGGAGGCATGAGGACTGGGATACTGCCAGGTTTTCCAGGCCTAGACAGGGGAAGCCGAGATGCAGAGGTCGGGTTCGAACCACGGACCTTCCGGTCAGTAAATTCGCGCTCTAACCACTGAGCGATCAACAGGGTATATGACCTTTCGAATAACCAGTAGGATGGTAGACAGAACCCGGGTTGGGTAGCTTACGTAAATGTGGGATTCATGAATTTTCGTCACAGCACTATACTTTCTCCTAGGTATCTGGTGCAGACTTTTGTTGGACGCTTCATGTGTGCAACCGGACCCAAGATCATTTATCCAAGTCTGTGAAGTTCGCCTCCGAACCATAAATGTTACCTACCTATCACTAGTTATCTTAGTTCTGAGCAGGTCCACAACAAATGGTATATTCTGTTCAAAACTCAATGAATGAGTTCTTTCAAACACTCCTATGATACATCATTACAAATGAAAAAAAAATTGTTCCATTGTACGCGGCCTACTCTGCTGACTGGCTTGAGTGACATTATCTAATATGTTGTGGTCTACAAAAGAATCAAACTCAGAGGGAATTTTCAGAGAGTATTTTTATCGGATCAGATCGAATACTGATGAGTTGTGACGTGCCATCGTTTCCGTTTGGATGTCATTAGTGCATTCTTAATACACAGGTGATTCGGTTCACTCATATCATGATCGATGCTCACGTTGAGCAACCCGATGACGATATACTCCATAGTAGTTTTGACTGGCGATCATACTCAAACAAGTTGCTTCAGTGATGTGAAAATCGGCACCCACCCCACAGAATAAAAAGCAGAAAAACCGCGTCCAAGCAACGACAAAATTGGCGAGTTTCAAAATTGCAAAATAATGAGGAAGGGATAGCTCAGTGCTTAGAGCGCGAATTTACTGACCGGAAGGTCCGCGGTTCGAACCCGGCCTCTGTATCTCTACTTCTCCTGTCTAGGGTTGGGCAACCTGGCAGTATCCCAACCCTTGTGCTTCCCTCGGGTGGCATTGCAGCTAGGCGCCGAAAGGGTGTTACAGCTGAACGATTTCGATTTTTTTTTCGGCGAAGGGTTGATATTCTAAAGAATTCTTCATCTACCGTCAAATTCATGATTACAACATTTTGGTCTTTAGCTCAATGGAATCTAATGTGCGAGAACAAAACGGTAAAAGGTATAATGCACGAGAGTAGATGAGCAGAATTTACTTCGTTTCGATGATGCAGCTTTCTAAAACATGAAATTTAGGTGCGGGAACCATGAATACGCATCGGCAGTCATCCGATCACCACACATATACCGTCGTTTGTGACCTGGTGATAACGCGTGTGACAACACCACAAGTGCAACGCGCGCGAACTTCATGCGGGCCCATTTACACCGCATTGTCTTGTGTGATGCCTTGCTGTCCTCAAACGGAATGCTGTAGCAAAACACATACACAAAGTCAGCGGTCGACCCAGAGCTATTCTCTACCACTGATAACACGGTTTCAGTTGTTGTAAACGGCGTGGTGGTGCGAAAACTAAATCGTGTGACAATTGAAATGTAGACCACCGGCTAGGTGACGCAAGCCAAACCAAAATATGCTGTATCCGACTGTGCGATAGGTTCGCTTCATATATGTCCTAATATGGGCAACTACTGGGCTAACCCAGACCTTCCATTACCAGCAAACTCACCTGCACTGGTCATTGCCGTCTCATTGGGTGGGGACCCCGAGACGGGACACACCAATGGTTACGGACATTGTTAGACATGGCTCAGTCTCGCCCTTAATGGGGCTCGTGCATCCAAGCTGTTGCCTTCAACGCATAGCTCCTTTCCCGATTCTCCTGTATTTACGCATCAACTATATCAGCTACCGCCTCCAATGCGCAGCTTTCTCTCCACCACCCCAAATCATCGGTGAATGAGACTGTGGCAGCTAGAACCATTGTACGGTAAGTACGTGGTTTTTACAGCTGATGATGATGATTCCAAGGACCGTGGGCATCATGAACGTTTCTTTCAATAGCCGGCGACGCTTGAAGTCAAAGAGTATAGGCTGGATGACAATGTCGCGGTGATATGTATACGTTGCCGTACACAACTTCCCTCATTGACTGCATGTAAAGGGAACAGTACTGTTTTCTATGACTGCATTGGTAAAGTCCTCAAACCATATGTCGATTCCATTGGAAAGTGAACAGCTGCATCTAACCTGAAAACCATCCGGTTAGTATAAGCACTGATAACGGACATGCAGTCTAGATGCTCGCAGTGTTGGGGGACTTGGAAGGAAAATCGCCTGGCCGATGATCGTTAAGTTCATAGTAGCGATATTTGTCTAGCCTACATTGTGACAACTATTAAAACGTGACAACAACCGACAATGGAGCGATCATCGACTTACTTGAACTGTCGTGGGCACCAGACCGGCAGTGCGTATGCACTCATCACGAACTTCCGGTTCTTTGGCCATGGCCTGCAATGCGACCAGACATAATTCGATCATCTCCTCCAATCGGACTCCTTCAATTGATCCCATATTGGGATCGAGGTTCTCCACATCCTCTGTGGACGCTAAACTGTTCCGATTTGCAGTCTGGTAGGTTTGTCTGAGGATGTGGGTCAAAGATCGAACAACGCCAAGAGATCTGGAGAGCAAAGAAAGAACAACAAGAAGGCTGAAGGATAGGGACTACGAAGGATTAGCACAGCGTGGAACATTTGTAAAGAAAACGGAACCGAATAATGAGAATCCACGCAGCCATTGTCGCACAACAATATAATAATAGTAAATAATCGTTCGGTGCCTAGCTGCCACGCCACCCGAATGAAGTACGAGGGCTGGGATACTGCCAGATTGCCCCAGCCTAGACAAGAGAAGCCGAGATGTAGAGATTGGGTTCGAACCACGGACCTTCCGGTCAGTAAATTCGCGCTTTAACCACTGAACCATCTCGCCTCCATAGTAGTGATATAGTAATATATATATATATATATATATATATATATATATATAAATGAATAATAATAACAATGGTTCACCCATAACATCCTTTCGATTCCTAGCTGCCACGCCACCCAAAGAAAACACGAGGGCTGGGTTACTACCAGATCGCCCAAGCCTAGACAGGAGCAGTGGAGATAGAGGTTGGGTTCGGATCACGGAATTTCTGGTCGGTAAGTTCACGCCTTAACCACTGAGCTATCGCGAGCTCGATGCAATGAGGTGGTGTTTATCACATGACTTTGTTTCTCATCAGTTTCAAGCACACAAGTACAAGCCGAAGGTGGTACTACCATTTACCTCAGTTGCTCTAATCCACTTTATGGACACGGGAAACTCGGGCAGCCTTCAATCACTTCAAGTGGTAGACTGTTGTGAATGTGGTGAAGGGGAATGCACTGTGAAATTGTGAGAAATGAAACAGTTTGAGCGGTCCTGAAATTCCATCTCGACTGAAGAAATAGTACAACAGTGCTACCTCTCCATGAATTTAAGATATGAAAACGGATTTGATCGCACAAGAAAGCCGAATGTATATCAAATTCACTCATAGTCATAACGTCATGTTAGGAAGTGGTTAGTACCAGGACAGGGATTTGTAACGTGCTTCTATTAACCTTCACTGTCCTTAAGAAGCTGTGAGCTTACGGCCCAAAAGACAGAGAGAGAGGTAGGTAGTCTAAAATAATACCTCTTTTGGGTATTCGGTAGCTCACTAAACAGGGGTTAACTTTCAAGAAATACACTCATTTGCAAATCAATTTGGTTTTTGCGAGAGACTCACCTGGAACCCAGCTGAATCTCTCGTTTGTGATGTTTCCATGGGTTAACTTTGTTGACAATTACCTCGTTCGCTTCACCCTACATCAGTGCCTTGTGGACCAGAGCAGAATATCCCCACAATTAATAATGGACATAGTCAGGCTTTGCGAACCTAGAGAGGATGAAATTTCAGCTTTTTCTCAGGCATGTGAACTGGTTAGTTGAGATCATAACCTTCTGGTTAGAATACAGGTCCCGATAACTTTGGGGAATGGACCAAGATTGTCACATGTGGGGCTAACAAAAACGGCCAGTCGTGATTAGCGATGGGGCGAAAACCACCAAGATAATTCTTCTCATTCGCTTTTTTGTCATTGGATCGGTTCACTCGGAAAGATCGCGCATAAAAGAGTTAGTGGATAAACGTAACAGTCGAAGCGTTCTCAGAAAACGTACGAGGAGTGTGGCAAGTCTATACAATGTATTACGATATATATAGAATATCGTACCAAATGAAACACGAAGCAGCCTGGTGCAGCACATTCAGCTGAAGAAAAACATAAATGATTCAGGTGAGACCCCCGTGAAAACCAAATTGGTACGCAAATGAGTGTATTTGTCGAATTATCGGATAACCTTTTGCCTGTACAACTCAACGCAGTGAATGGACAGCTGCTTCACTGTCAGTTTCTGTTCAGACTGTTTGTGTGAGTATTGGGGATGTAGGCACCTCGGATGTTTGTCCTAGGCTAACCCTAGGTCCCCTCCCTGTCCCATTGTTCCTTCTTTCAAGTATAAGGCATTATTCAAACCCACTTACAGAAGTGAAGCACCAGTATTCTCCTCTGTCTTTTGCTGTTAATGGTGGTGACAATGCTTCACTAGGCCTTCAACTAGAACGTGGATCGACGATCAAAAGGGACTCAAAAGTTAATAGTGTACACAGACAACTAAAATCGTGCGGGAAATGCATGCAAACGTTCAGTGAAGGCATTAGCATGTGCTTGAAAAACTGGAGAAAAGACGCGCTATGGGGATTAGTTGACAGTTAGTTATGACAGCGACGTATCACCACAATGGGAGATAATCCTCCGAAAATGTTTGGATATTCGTGTTCAGAGTGGCCTAGATCATCACTTTCTCGAAAAAAACGCTGGCATCGGTTTCGCTGCGACTACTTTTTGTGGAGTTAAAATACGCATAACAGATATGGCACCAGAGTCGCAATGATTTGCATCACATAAGAGAGGGGATTTGCAATTGTCTGACTTCAGAACCTGGACGTGAGCTGTGTACGACTCAGTCGCGGTGACTGTGCCATATCAGAAGACAACTGAAGGTATGGATCATCACCAACGGCACCGTTTGGCCTCGGCTGAAATAAGTGTCATCTTATGCAGAGGTACGCACAGTCTACCTTTGAGGTTGGTTCTTCCTACCAGAAGCGACAATGTTCGTTTTTTTACCGTAAGCGGTTTGACTGTATATGGGGGCGACGACTGACATAGCTGAACGAAATGTGAGCCTGACGGTGAATTTGCAAAGCAAGGCGTTGGCCGCAAAACCGTCTACACCAGTCAAACAGTGAGCTGGGTGGCACGAACAACGTAAACAACAAATAAATAGCGGAAGAAATAGAAACGAGGTAGCATCGCAACAAATCTCTCACAAAAGATACCGTTACGAACAGTACTCAAAGTGGAGCCATATAAAGCCGCAATAGATTTGGTTGCTATAAGATCAATCCCACCAATGGGCGACGTCAGAAAACGGTTAAGGATTCCACCGACACTCACTTCATTTCTTTGCGAGATTCATCTTCCATCGCAATATTTCTTATCAGACCCACTACCGCCTTGATAAGAGGCAACGATGCAATCTCACTGTTTTGCAACAACAGCGAGGCAATCGTCTCCAGCGTATTCTGCGAACGAATCTTCGGGAGGGAGGCAAAAACAAGATAGGAAGAGAGATTTCCTAGAGGACCAAAAGCACCACATATGGGTTGAGAGCTCACAAAGAAGCCGCAATGAATCATGTTCTGCTTAGCAATGTTTCCATCAGCATGGATTAGTTACTACGGGAACAATCACACACCAAAAGATACTTTGGTTCCAGCTTCCAGAAATCAGCTAATCGACGAGACAAAATAAGAGGACAGCGGATTTGATGGTCCAATTATGCCAAAAGGGTCTTAATCTTCGAAGATGAATCGAAAGAAATACGCACTGAAGACGCTTGTTTTAAAAGCAGAAGCGTCACTGGGCATTGTTGTGCCCTGCCCCGATGCGCTAATCAGGGAAGCGACAGTTGCCAATGCGACTGAGTTTACTGGTCGAAACTTTCACACTTTCTTGGCATTCGCAGACAATTTCATCGTTTTCACTCTGTGCATGACTGGACAAAGACGGCTCCGGGAGGTGTGACACATGAAGTACGCGGTTTAACAGGCGTAGATCATGAGAGATGACTAGTTCAGCTGCCTGAGTGCCAGAAGCAGGCAGGAGAGCTTCAGGTACCCCATATTTATCAAGGTTGAAGGGAAGGGCAGATAGGGACAGCCCTTGCTGATCCTGCTTCCCGTAGTGAACTCGAGTAGATGTTTACCGTAAATACGTAAACGCCTCGCGCTCTTGGGAGAGGCAATGCCATCGATCAAGGGCCCTCAGCTCAGGAAAAACTACTGTTAGTTGTTTAAAGGTATGGTGCTATTAGAACCTATATAAAGGTGCAGATGCGGCCAAGCAACTTGTGACCAGGATGAAAACCAGCTTGGTTTCACCGGATCTGACCCTTCTGGTGATCGACCGACAGATCAGAATCTACGGCTACCAGGGTAATGCCACGGTGGATTTCTAGTGTTGTGCGTCGGAAAAAGATCGGTTACGTTTGTTGCCATGGGTTGAATAAGCATTCAGCTGTAACACCCTTTCGGTGCCTAGCTGCCATGCCACCGGAAGGAGGCCATGGGTTTGCCGCCATTTGATATTAGTGGTTTGGGGCGATTGCTCCAAGAAGAGCCCACTACTAACGTCATTTTGCTTGGGGCTCTGAGAAAATCATCCTCAACTTGAAAATTAATTTGATTAGGAGTTTATTTTCGTGTCCAAATGCATGATAAATTCGCTGGAATTTGGGACCCGACAAAGTCCCTTGTGGTTAATAGCATACTGTTATCCCTCCGCAGCATACGGACCAATTCGAGGTTCCATTCCAGACCCGGTCACCACAACAAGGTAGCACCCAAAGGTCAAAAGGTTAGTAAGGCCAGAACCCAATGCATCTACAGACCACTCATAACTGAACCGCTGTGCTTAAAACGAATCGCCCAAGATTCACCGAAAGATCCTTAACTCAACCAAACTGTCTGGTAGTCGTTTAGTGTCCTACGATGTGCTGAGGGCAAAAAACATACACCAAACTCTGGGGTAAACACTGTTGTTTTTTTGCATAGGATCTTAGAGCCTCTTAATCAAAGCGTGCGTTACGATTTCATCCCAGAAAAAACCCCAGCTATAACACCCTTTTGGTGCATAGCTGTCATGCCATCCGAAGGTAGCACGAGGGCTGAGATACTGCCAGGTTGCCCAAGCCTAGACAGGGGAAGTCGAGATGCAGAGGCCGGGATCGAACCACGGTCAGTAAATTCGCGCTTTAACCACTGAGCCACCTCACCACTTCCATCCCAAAATGGACAACTGCCCGCAGTACCGAGGTTAGGCGGGATGTGCATCCGCTCTGTTTACCACAGCGAGCGTTCTGACCAATGTGTGCCGACAGCCCCTCTCCTTGACGCCCTGCATGAAGTTCATGGGAGTACTGGCTACCCACTAACTACTGACATGCACTGTGAGATTCAAATGTTCAGCTGCCCCATCTGAATGTCATGAGCCACTAGCCGGACACAGTGACGGTTCTACAATCTTCACCTTCTGGATGTAATGAATTCTTATTCAGTTTTGCACACAATTTCACATGCGAATCAGCAAAAACAACCAGTGGTTTTGCTAGCCCATCCAGTTGGATACGACGATAGAGACCACAAATGTATATCATCCAACGGGTCAGGTCCGCTGTGGGCCAGCTACCACCACCCTAGGTTCCAAAATCATGAACAACTGCCAAGGTATGCTAAGCATTGAAAAAAAGGAAACTTAGATTTAATCAGCTGTCGATATTTGGGAGATAGACACCTTAGATTTGGTAGCCTTAGTGATATCACAGCGGGAGCTGACTAGAAGCAAACGTGAAACAGCCGTTGCACTTATAAGAAGATTTAATTCCTCAAGTAGTGAGCACTGAAAAAGTGTACGACGTATTGGTACTGATGAAAATTTTACGATAATAGTACTCACCTCGTAGATTGCGGCGTTCGCATGCTGACTACGATGCGTCACGTGACGTAGAGCAGAACAGATGGGTTCTGTGATTTCCTGCCGCTCCGGATTCAGATTAAGCAGCTGACAGAGGCGCGTGACCCCGCCTACACGGATAGAAAATTGAGAATGCAAAGTAGTCGGCTAGCACAAAAAAAATTGGCCGGCTCGACTACGAGTGTGACTTAACGAGGAGGTATTCAGTAGCGTGTGCAACGTCCTTCACCACGAGGGAATAGGTAGCAGGAGCAAGACCTCACTTCGGAATGATCAAGGACAGGAACGAACAAGTAGGTAGGCTCAAACCTGCTGAAGCTCAGAGGTGGTCGTCTTAGAGGCGCACGGAGAACGAATGCCCACTGCGAATATGTGCTGAACACGGATTATTGACTCACAGTACAAAACAGTGGAAATTGTTTGATCACACTGCACCCATCAACGACCACATGGATATCAGTTTCCGGTGGTGAGGAACGGTCATTGCCAGTGGCGCTTGGATTCTAATCTTGAATCTATCTTCTGCCGCCTTTCAGAACTATGCAAAATGCGCACATTTCACCAGGCCAGTGAGAAGCTCATGGATCACAAACTCCAATAAATGTATCAGTTGTGGGCAACTGCGGGGTTTTTCGGATCGGTATTTACATCACCCCGTTTGAACAGTCCTTCTCCTGTCTGAAGACGATGATTCTGATCAGTCCATATCGAAGCGTAGACTCTAGTTTAGCCCTTATTGAGGCTCACCGGCAGTACGCATTTTACCGCGCCCGGATTTGAATCCCGGAATGCAAACCTGTGTGGCACCGGTATCCTATCAGCACAGGCAGAACGCACCCGAATTAACACGTCCTCACAGTCGAGGAATATGATTGGTTTTCCTGACACCTCAAAAAACAATCCATCAAGTGTAAATCTTAGGTCTAGCCATCGAATTGTCCTAGCAGTAAGTCGTCGGTAACTTGGGTGGATCATCTAACTTCAAAGAGAAGCATTTCCCCTGAGCACTTGAAACTTCATGACTTAGGTCCTGACAGATACTTAAAAATCCCCAGCGTCATATGCGTTCACAGTCGTTAAACTGTTCTGTCCTGTTTCACTGAAATTTACAGATCTGAGTCTATTGAAAGGGACAATAACCTAGCGATACCATCGGTGAAATCATGTGGCTGTTGTAGCGGGGGCTGTCGAGATGTGATCCGTATTCAACCATATGCTAACGACTGACTGTTGTAACTTAGCTTGTTCCACTTCGCTTTATAAAGCGGATGAAAGGTAACTAAGGTAGCAGATTCAACTGGCAGACACTCGTCGGGCGGTTGTTATGTGTCACCCACAGTACTACTCTATGAAGGCTGGAATTTATTGTTGACACGGAGGATCCACGTCGCGAAAAAAAAACCGAAACGCCACAATCCTTTCAAGCACCTTCTATGACCTACTCCATGGTTGATTATGTCCTAACAAGAAAATGTTTCGCCTTATTACAACTGACTGTGTGGTCGATATAAACCTTTTTTTCGTTCAGCTGCAATACCCTTTCGGTGCCTAGCTGCCATGCCACCCGAATGAAGTACGAGGACTGGGATACTGCCAGATTGCCCAAGCCTAGACAAGAGAAGCCGAGATGTAGAGATTGGGTTCGAACCACGGACCTTCCGGTCAGTAAATTCGCGCTTTACCCACTGAACCATCTCACCCCTTTTTTGGATTAGCACCGTTATGTTTTTGGTCCCCCTCTTTAGGCCCGACACAATACTATTAGAGACCCAACAGTTACAAGGAAAAAGACCAGAAAATAACCCGAGAAACAGAATTGGTGCCCACCGAGCAAAGGGGTGGATTCTGCGAGGCCCACAAATTTATAATGGTACAGACAGTCTAACGAAAAACCATACAGAGAGAACAAAATATCAAGAGAAGTGTAGCCACTTTTGGACTCGAAGCAAGTAACGGATTATAACAGATCAAATATGCAATAGTTGAGATGACATGAAGAACATCAGCAGAGCAGTGACATCATAGAGCTCTAGGGTCGAGCAATCCTTACTATAAACGAATTGGTCGTTAAATCACACTTCAATAGTAAAGCAATTCTAAGGAGAGACCATCGGCAGGGATCGATCTAAGATGATCCCGTCGGACTGTGCCTTATGAGGGAGGGAGGCAAAGTGTGACAAAGTGCTGGCCTAGTAAGCCATGAAAATCGATTAGTCAGGCTACTTGAACATACGACTGAAACTGGGGTGCCATGGTGGCTTACTCAGCGGACCTAGTCACTAAGGCTGGTGCAATCACTATCCAAGGTTGGTTTACCTACCAGAGGAATGCAATCGACCACTCACCGTTTTCAACCACCAGGCTTTTATTATGTACATTTTGACAGGTAAGGTTACACAAGCAACCCGTGGCACAGATCGATATGTTCTCATCCGTACTACCCAACAAGTCGATCAGTCTCATGATGAGGGTCTCCGTGTTTACCAGATGATAGGCATGGTCACTCAGGTTCCGCAAGCTCCACAGGGTTTCCAAGACGAGAAATTCATTTTTCGACTGAAGCAGCGGTGTTAGGGCCTAGAATGAAGGAAAGAATGTCATTTAAGTATGGCCAAATAAATAGCTGACAGATGGGAAGGAATCCGAAATCGGCTGTAACTCTCTGCTGTTTGTTGAGACATAGAGGTAGTTCTTGCACAACTTTATCCCTACCGAAAAAGTGCGTGATGGACCAGTTCATACGATATTGATTATCACGCAACGCTTAACGTGCCACGTGGTAATGCTACTGTTGGCCTAGGATCTGGGTCAACCAACGTGGCTTTCAGGATCGTTCCCAAGCTGGTAACGGAACCACACATGCCAAACTAAGGAGAATAGTTCGGATTTATAAATTAGAAGTGGTAGGTCCTGGCAAAGCGACCAACTATGTGTTTCGTCCTGACAAAGGCGCATCAGATGGAAGTTCGTTCGTCCGAAGCTGAGGACTGAAGTCTAGATCGATAATCTGACCATTTATCACCGACTGGATTCCTTACGGAAAAAACAGTGGTACGTTCCAGTTTAACCGTGCTCCTCAGAAAGAGGAAACCCAACGTTGACATTGCTACTTCACTGCTGTACAACTACAAAGTCTATTTAATTACACTAAAAGCCTTAATTTGAAAAAAGAAAAGGCTGGATGGGGAAGGAATCTGAAGCTGGCATTCTGAGATGCCTACACCCCCAAACGCTCAATTAGGCAATCTGGAAAGAAATCGACGACATAAACGTCACTGGCATCGATTGGACGCCATTTGCTGCAACATTTCCAACCAAGCACACGGGGGGAGGGATCACGAGGACCCCATCCTATAAGACGGACCGCATCAACAACACCCAAACTCCCCGCTGGCTCTTTCATTCCATTCTGCCAAGTCACACGTTGTCTACTTCACAGTTGGGGTCATTCTGAAAGAGACACAGGGAACAACACCCGTTGTTGTGAACGATGATTCGGCGTGTGTAAAACATGGCCGGGCCACCGCAGTTAACTGTCCTGAATGTATTGTAATCACGTCGTTACCAATTCGCCGGCGCCACCCGATATAAGCAACCCTTCTGATATATCGGTGGTCAAAAACCTAAATAGGCCCGCAGAGGGTATGCTTCGCAACCATACAAAACACCCCCAACGTTAGTCGCATTAGTGCATCGATAATGAAGTTAAATAAAAAAACGAGAAAGTGGACATCCTCGTCGTACACCACTTTTTTGTAGAACTTCCCATACAGTCTCAAACACCCGGAAGTATCTGAGTATAAGGATTGAATTACGCTCACGAAATTCCCCTGTTAAGCAGCTCATTGAAGATAAGAAGAATAAGGGAATGGGAGTCACGCGTTGGAGGCGATGGTCCAATCAGTTCACCAACGTCGACTGGTTCTGTTAGGTCGGTGTACAGGGATTGAGAGATACACAATTAAGGCGACAGCTTTGATGCAAGACCGCCATTGGATACGTGACACAGCCATATCGGTCAGGGTTACTGGCTATTGGTTTGCCTTGTTCTGCGGTCCCAATACGGGAGGACGGCATCTACCAACGTGACTGAGTCTTTTGGTAAGGGCTTGCCCTTGCTGAGCAAGCGCAGTCAGAAGCACTGATCGATCTACAGAATCAAACGCAACCAAGATTGTGGGTCGTCTGTAGAAATGGCGCTGTCGTAGAACCTGATATAGTCGACGCGGCTTTCACCCGATCGAAACCTAGGAGTTAGTTGACTCTTTCGGAGTTTACTGACCACCGGCCAGGTTTCCTACGATGACATTGACTTCAGCTGTAAACAATCTGCAAAGAAGCAGCGAAGAACGAGTCTCCCACGCCCTCACTCAGGTCATCCGAGTTGATCAAAGCTTGGAATATTCATCAAGACTAGAGGGGTCATCATAAAAGCGTAGAAAAATTTGCGGACAAACCTACCTCAACAGCTTCACACCGTACCAGTTTCGTTTTGTTCTCGTTGCAAGTCCCAAGCACCTTTATCAACCGCGTAACATTATACGTCACTTTGGGGTGATTCAGGTAGGTTCTGAGTAGACGAACCAAATCGGTATGCAAATGGGTTGGAAGAAGGGCCAACTGCAAAACGGAGAGAGACAGCTGATAAGTACGCGGATCTGCCTAAATTGATACATGCTCCCTTCGAAAGCTCATAAATGCGACTGTTTGACGGTCAAAATGTAAACCAAAGAGGTTCAATACATAATCAGGGCAGTATCGCAAGATTCATTTCGCCCTTAATGCGGGTAGCGGACTGTAACGAACTCGTGAAACCATTCTTATGTGGGATGAGAGCTGAATAGCTTTTATGATAGATTTCACGAGCCATGTTATACGGATTATCCGCAACGAACTGATCTGGATTATTATGAAACAGGCCCTATTGGTCACAGAACTTGTAAGATGTCTACTGTTCGGAGGAAAACGATGGACCGGGTTTAAGCATGGGTCTGCTATCTCTGACCAAGCTAGGCAGGAACGATATCGCCACCATAAACTGGCGTACTAGTATTAGGAAAACACGAGGTTATCGATTCCACATCGGTAGGTTTGGTAATCCGCCGATGTCACTTCTGCCCCTAGTGGACCATTGCTAAGTTGGACAGGACAGCTCGATGGAACACATCCTACGAAAGAGTACAGCCTAACTTCTCCAAGCTACACGAAGAGGACTAGTTGAAAATTGATTAGAATTTTTCAGTGTATCATTCTGAGATCACTCCCTTGGTGCTTTCTACAAAATATAAAAGAACTACACATATGAGTCGACAAGTTATTCTTCTTGTTCAAAAGCAAGCGAGCTGACTAGTGGGAATGAACGAAGACGCGTATGTTTGTGCTAGCTGACGTTCACTCGCTAGATTTCTCGTTTTCCCGGCCGCATAATTGTTACTCACCTTGGTTTCACTGTCTCGGTAGACTGTCATGCGTATAGTATCCACACAAATAACAACCCAGTTTGGATCATCCAGACGACCTTTGGACAATAAATCGGAAAGACTAACATGACCCGAGCAAGCGCGAACCTCCGGACGGCTCTCATCCGGAAGATGCCACATAATCTGGTTGAGCAAGTACAACGCTGTAGTGTAGATTACTTCAGACGGGTGCCTGAAACACGGAGGAGGACCGACATAGAAGCAGCCAACTGCGACTTATAGACAAGCTGGTTGGAATTACCCAGGAAGAAAATGTTCAAGGTAGTGGGAAATGCTCGTATAATTAAAAAAAACCTGGATAAAGGTAAACCAGTCACAGCTGTTGCGCGCTTTTGCTGCATGGCTACTCAACCCACCCGGAAGAAGCATGAGGGCAAAAGTGCTGTCAGGTTGTTTGAAGCTAGATAGCAATTATCCAAAAAGTCAGAAATGTGTTCGAAACATAGGCTTCCCATTTAATAGCTCACGATTTAACCCTCAATCTAAGGCAACAACATGAGACGTAATTTAATGCGCCTACACACCTTATGGGGGATTAGCAAGCTCTCTGAATATTTTGATGAGGCCTCACAGGTATTTGACGCAAGTGATGTCCCCATCACCACAGACAAAAGGTGAAATTAAATAACCGGGCTGAGTTAGATAGACCAGATGGCTTTTTAACACAGATACTGCTGTTGATTACGTTGAGTTGAGAAAATTTGACAAACGAACACCAAGCAGAGACTTCAAAGAGATGGAAACGCCTGTTTGGAAGTAAAAACACACGGAGATAGACAACTAAGAAACAACAATGCACACCACTGTATCATATCATTTCCTTCGGGTGGCATGTCGGGTTAGCACCGGAAGGGCGTCGCAGCTGAGCGATTATTATCACTATTCTTTTCATTGTTCTACTGGGACCACTTCTCCTCAATAAAAAAGTGAACTCGAACTTTTTGGATACATGGTTGTATTCTAAGGGAACAACGAGATCAGAAAAAATCGTTCAGCTGTAGCACCCTTTCGGTGCCTAGCTGCCATGCCACCCGAAAGAAGCACGAGGGCTGGGATACTGCCAGGTTGTCCAAGCCTAGACAGGGGAAGTCGAGAGGTAGAGGTCGGGTTCGAACTACGGATCTTCCAGTTGCGCTCTAACCACTGAGCCAACTGGAGTATGCCTCACGAGTGTAGACATGGCTATATAGTTGCGTTGGAAAGAAATCGTAGGATGAAATTTGTCAGAGAACGGGAATACGGCCTTTAGAAACGATGATCAGTGGCGGTCCCCTATATCTGAGATGTATTCCTGACATTCTCGTATGCTCCACGCCAGGTGGTATATCCTCGTCTATATGAATTGTCTTTTGACCGGTTTAATCACCCGGTTAGCGAGTATAATCCATTATTTGCATCCACCACAATGAATAGTTAAGCAAGCACGAAAGTTATCCGGAAAAGAAACAGGTGCTTCTTCTATGAAATTTGCTTAAAAGTCTTGGCACTCCATTGTGGTAGAAAATCGTTCAGCTGATGACTAGATCGGTTGGAAGTAGAATGGAACCAAGTTAAAGAAACTTGGCTACCAGCTTAGAAAACATTTGTCCAAACCAGCCGACTCGACTAGATAAACACTGGGTATCATCGACGTCCGCAGATTTCATTGCAGCAAGCAAAAACAATATCAGCAACTAGTGAGTATGATGGCGATCACAGATCACCGAAATATCGGATAATCAAGAGTTTGAAGGGTGACGGAGAACGCTGGTTGGTTGCGAAGGCCCAGGAGATGGTGAAGGCTCTCGCCGCGGGCAACAGCCACGCCCTATTTCAGGTGATTCAACCAATCTGCCAGGAGAAAGGTGTCAGCGAAACAATATGCGAAAGAGATGGAATGGCAATTCACTCGCAAAACAGCCGCCTTGAGCGATGGGATGGCTATTTTAAAGAGCAGTTCAGTTGGTCTCCTTCAAAACAATCTCTGGAAGAACCCAATGGGGCTGAATGAAACACCGGCATTAGCCCGCCAACAACAGAAATCCAGCGTGAAATATTATTCCTCCAACGCAACAAGGCACCCGGCCCAGATGGTATGCATCCCGAACTTTTCAAAGGTGGTGAAGCCTGACGAAGTCTGAGGACCGTAGTACAAAAGATTAGGGATGAATGCAGTGCCGTGGATGTGACCCGCCTTCAGAAAGAGCGCAAGAACGTCATGGGGGAAAAAATCGTACAGCTGTAGCACCCTTTCGGTGCCTAGCTGCCATGTCAACGGAAGGAGGCACGAGGGCTGGGATAATGCCAGGTTGCCCAAGACAAGACAGGGGAAGTCGAGATGCAGAGGTCGGGTTCGAACCACGGACTTTCCGGTCAGTAAATTCGCGCTCTAACCACTGAGCTATCTCGCCCCCATGAGAAAAACCACCGTGGAATCAGCCTGGTATCTATCGCATCCAGGGTGCTCTCTCGTTACTTTGAGCAGGTTGATCGATTATCAGGAGTGATAAGCTCGTGAGCATCCAGTTAGGTTCCGCTCTGGTCGAGGATGCATCGACCATCTTAGCCTTCAGACTAGTTCCTCAACCGCGCCACTCTTTCAAATGTTCCACGTTGGTCGTTTTCCTAAACCTGAAAGCTGCTTTTGACTCTATCGATTGTAAGAAACTCTGACAGTCGAAGGTATCCCTTCCAAATTTGTATCCCTTATGAGGGCACAGTATGCGAACTCCTGTGGATAAGTAAACAACAAGCCTTCGCCTCAGTTCATCACGTCCACTGGTGTAAGACAAGGCTGCTTTCTCTCTCGCCTTTCTTCCTCAACTTCAACTTTGTTACTGATGTGCTGATTCAAATTTCTCTGCCTGCCTCTGAAACCTCGGGAGTCAAAATGCTCCCGGAGCGTTCCAACCTAGACATTCAGTATGCGGACGATGTTGCTCTCCTTGGTTCAGATACTTCAAAAATGCAAACCATTTTAAATAACCTAAATAATTCTACCACAGGTTTGGAATGCGCATCACTCCTACAAAGTACAAAGTGATGCTGCAAGACTGGGCGGGATCAAACCCAAACTTCGTGCTTGCAGATGAGCCAATCGACGTGCGAGATAAATTTTTTCATCTGGACAGTTCTGGCGGGCTGGCTGGGAACGAAAGTAATTCTCGAATCCGGAAGTCCAGGGGAGCTTTTGTCAACCTCGGACACCGATGACGCCGATGTGATGCTAGTTTGTCTGTCAAGGGCAGAGTTTACACTGCGGCGGTGCGATCCATATACTTTATGAATCGGAACCAGGGCCTCCACACGCAGAGCACATACGAAAGATAGTGTTTGACCGTCAGTGTCTGCGAAGCATTGATTGGGCCTGGTGGATAAATAGGGTTAGCAATGCTGAGATACACCAGATGATTTTAGGAAGAAAGAAGTCTCCCACCATGGACGAGTTACTCACACCTCATAGGTTACGCTGGTTAGGACATGTACTCCGCAAGACAGAACCACCTGCATCGCAAAGCTCTCTTTGCCCAGCTGTGTGCTGATTGGAAGCGACCAAGAGGTGGACCTAGCAACGAAGTATGAAAACACTAACCAGTAAGTGCAATCGGGTTGACAACTGCATCCTGCCTGGATGGAGACCCAGAGAGTGAATTTATCAATGGTTAATGATACCGGCAGACATGGCTTAATCACGCAGTCGGTCTCAGTCCTGCATTAAACCTATAGCCTTCAATGCGTAGCTGCCCAGTTTCCCCAACTAATTGATGATGCCACCAACCCCAATGCTTGGCTGTATCTCCCAAGCTTTCCCATTTTCCGGTGACGAGAACTGTAGCAGCTGGGACAAACGTAACTTCGGTATATGGTTTATACCTGATAAACTTAACTGATAAACCGATTGCGTCCACGAACGACTGGCTCATTTTCGACGTTATAGGCAGGAACTACTGTTTAACAGAACAGCCCCCGTGGGTTTGCAATTAAAAAAACATATGCGATTACGTTGTAGATGCGCGTTGTTATCTGTGTTTTCGATTGATCCGTACCATGCTAGTATTTTCGATCCATTCACGTTGGCTGGTGTTTTGTCAGTCAGGTGTATGTGAGTGCGTGCGTGTGCGTTTGTGTGTTTGTGTGTTGAGAAGCTGTGCAAATAGCTGAAAAAGCAAAATAACTTATAATAAAGCAAAGAATAATTGAGTGTATCCTCGGGACGGCAGAACCGATGATGTTACCGCAGCTAAACTAAAAATCATTTTTGACCAAACGGCTTCCAGGTGTATTGTAAAGACACTAGGCGGTTTTCGTAGCATCATGCAGGGTGAGCTACATAACTGATTCACGTCTGGCTAGCCTTCAAAAACGCCTAAAAAATACCGCTAGGCAGGTGGCCTGGAATGGGGCCTTACAAAATTTTCTAATAGAATGGTGCTATCACACTAGTGTTCACAAGACAGGCACAAAAATTGACGCATTCCAGGGTTTAATAAGGTGGCCGTAGGCAGTATCCTTTAGAACCCCACCTTACAAAACGATACCACCTGAGTAAATATCGGTCCAAACGACAAACCTGAGCATTTTAACCAAGATGGGGATTCCAAACTCTGTCCACAGTAGCCGCGATCCGACCTTGGTCTCGGCTAGCAACTGCAACGTCAAAGCTGTCTCGTTCAACAAATCTGGTGAATTTGTGGACTGTAGAAGAACCACCAACTGACGGATGAGCTGGAAGAGAATGAGGAGAAAAGGTTCGCGTTCAGTGAGGAGAAGAGCAATCGACGGTTCAGGTTGTATTGGCACCCGATTTGAAAAGAGAAGAGAGCCTACGCAACCATACTCCTTAAACTTGAATTGAAGCATTTGTCCACTGGACTTTACTGTACACATAGAAACGGCGGCATATTCTTCACAAAAGGCCTGATGATGCTGTCGTCATAGTCGTCCCCTGGAGAGGCCATATCTACTATCAGTACCGGCACGGTCAGCACTTCCAGTTCCCCAAGCCGTCTCGGCACTGGATGCAAGTGCCAAGGATGCATACTTGCTATTATTTGAGAGGTAGATGTGTTTCGGAATATCGACAGAGTATTTTTAATGCTGAAAGGGTGTACGTGAAAACTAAGCCCACTCTAAACTGGTCACACGCAAGATGGCTCAGTGGTTAGAGCGCGAATTTACTGATCGGAAGGTCCGTGGTTCGAACCCGACCTCTGCCCTTCGACTTCTCCTGTTTGGGCTTGGGCAACCTAGCAGTATCTCAGCCCTCGAGCTTCCTTCGGGTACGATGGCAGCTAGGCACCGAAAGAATGTCACAGCTGAACGATTATTATTATTATTACTGTATGGTACAAAAGTGTCTTGGATGTTAAAATTTTTCACGTATACATGATCTCCGTATCCACAAAAGGGTATCCACGTTTGTTAGTGTGGAAACGTCAATAGAAGGATGATATCCAGTCGATGCAAGCTCAAAGTGGATTAAGAGACAGATCTAATTCTTGTGGACGAACAATTGTCAGAGTTAGAAACACACTTAAATCCCAAAAAGCTCCATAAGATTTATGCTTGGCGGTGGTGCCAAAATCACAAATCAGAAGTTCATGCTATGTGAATGGCAAAATGGAATGGAGTATATATTTACAATCCCCTGTCATCCGTCTCAAATAGTTCGGCAGACAAACGACCCTTCATACACGTAACTTTTGGTAAGGAGTCTCCATTCACCGTCTTCCCATGATTGGATATCTGGTACTCCTGACGTACTGTTGGTTGCCTTTTGAGGTATATTTATTTTCCAAAGGAGACTACTTCGAACAGTGACCCCTACAGAGAGGCTACGCGTTTTCCATCAGGTACGACTTATTGTGCGATTTGTCCGAAGAGAGGCAACCTACAAAGGAACGCTAAATACTAATAGACGTAGTGGTTTCACTTCGGTAGGATTATTGTGGTTGGCTTGACCACCAATATACAACGTACAAAGCGACTTATAAAGAGGAACCCAGCATCTTCCGATGAACGCTCGCCCACCCACAGTATTGTTAGGGGCCACTCGGGACTAGCGGACGAAAGACGGAGGACAGGCGCTTCAACCGTTATTAACACTTACCGGAATGAGTATAGGCTTGGAAACAACAACTGACCCTTAGGTGACCCCCAAATCAATGCTCCACTCATATGCCATGTGGGTGACATGCTTAACCGAGGGTTTCGTAACTCCCCAAAACGAATCCTCTCCTCGATATGCGTATCGGGGAGATTTTTTGGGCCGCAGAACATTGCTATTACACGACACAAATGTTCTGCACCACATAAAAAAGCTTTTTATTAAGAAGAAAACAACAGACTTCCATAGATCCATTAAATCAGGTGGTATAATGATAATAATACTCATTTATCCCAAAAATACGAATACTGACGGGACAGCAAACATATAGATCTGTCCAATTCAAGCATTTCGATAAAGCATATCAAGAGAACATATGAAATTAGTAAAAACTGGCGTTACCATTTACCTTCGTACTTGTAACCAGACCCAAGCGTGCTGCTTGGTTACGAGCCAACATGTGAGCGTACTTCACTGTTTTCAGTTGATCCGTACCATTCTTATTGTCGGAAATTGATTGTGCAATTTTGGGAGCACCATTCGCGGCTGACATGGCATCGCGCTTCAAGTGTAGCATAAGAAGTTAAAAATTTGATTAGCGATTACTTCAAACGCGAGTTTTTGCTAATCCCACATGATGGGTTACCGTAACTCACCTTGTAATTGATCAATTCTCGAAATATCACGTCCAGTTTGCGGATTGGATCCAACAAAACATCCGTCATAATATGTCTGTGAAGTGTGAACTCATCACCACGGCCCGGATGGGAAGGGTAATCCGTTTGGGCTATGTTCAGAGGAGCATTTCCGAGGTGGCTGGCGTGGGCGTATGGCTTCTCATTTTGTAGCATGGTAAGGATAACCTGTAAAGTGGCCGATTACAGTCCGGTAACGTCACGTATTTTGGTCTATAGAAAAGAACAATGGGATCTAGCGGTCAGTTGGATGTGAAGTGGAATACGGGTAATTATACAACAGCTGTGGACAAGCCGTAGTCAAAGTCGATACCTACACCTCGAAAGCTCTATTCTTCGCCGAAGATGTGGAAATTCGGAGGGTAACTGTTTCCCCCGAAAGCAGGCATATTCCTCAGAGAGATAATGACTGTGTTATCCATGTTCGACCCGTCCTAAAGACGAACCAAGCTGGCAAAGGGTATCCGAGGTCCAAACTGCATACACACTGAAGAGTCCTGGTGTTTTTTTTTGGATTCTTGTTTGCCACCTTCCGATCCAGCACAACTGACACCGTCAGTGTATTCTACAGCTTCTTGCAGTATGCAACTACGACGCATCATCTAAAGATAGCTGGAAATTCGCTCGCGAGCACACAAAACTATTCTTGAGTTCACTCTACTAGGCCGTAAAAATAACTTACTGGTACTCAGAGTACGGGAATCCTGGAGTAGCCTGTCTTCTATCCGTTGGTTTCGGCTTCCTCGGTCGATTATTTTGAGAAACGGTTTGTCGCTAGTTTTCAACAGTTGCAACATCTGCTATTATGAAAGTTAACTTGCATAAATACACCACATCCGGTGACGTCATCTCTCTCTTTTGTCTGCTAACGAGCAATCCTGTTGGAATTCTGTGCACGCCTACTTACCCGAGTTTACCGGTGAAACTTGACCATTGGTTATAAACAAAAGGCGAGAATGCTCTGCAAGTCACACCATATATAGGGTAGATGTAAGAGTAACATGTGTGCTTCTGCCGGTCAGATTCTGACACAGGTAATATCGAGCACAGACTACATCCTTCGTCAGCTGAACCAAGGGATCAATCGCGGCGCTCTGAAAACCGAACACAGCTGTTGACGAAGGAACCCGATGATTACTAAACAAGTTAAGTAATCCTGAGAGCACGCGTAAAACAATATCCCAACGGTATCCTTTTTTACTCCACCGTTGTAGGCGTCATGGGGAAAGGTCATACCGAGATACATGATCGTTCCCGTCCTACCGTAAAAGCCATCTACAGAAATGCCTAGCTAAATACGGTACAGCTGTGGTCCGTAATCTTGAAATCATGGACCCATTTGGGCTAGGGGTTCTATTACGGAAAAATTAATCTGAGCAGATATATGCACCGCTTTGCGTACAACATTAGCAGCTCGATCACCGAGAATTTGGTTATCTCGATAAAGCTAATGAGACATAGTCCCCAGTACGGTTATACCCAAAAGAAAAATCCCAATAGACCAACAGCACCCAGCATTCCAATCCGAGTACCATACATTGGTTGGAACCCGATCTCTGCTTCTCAACTTCCCCTGTCTAGGCTTGGACAACCTGGCAGTATCCCAGCCCTCGTGCTTCCTTTGGGTGGCATGGCAGCTAGGCACCGAAAGGATGTCACAGCTGAATGATTATTTATTTATTATTGGTCAGGGTAAACAGTCTATATGCCACAGTCTTATTTAACGACTGAACTGTTGTGCTCTGTTTTTAAAGAAATGAAGTTGATAAGTAGTTCGTGGCAGTGCCACTTATAAGTCACCTTCAAAGCGTGGTCGACTTAAAAATTTTCTCTGGACGAAAAGAAAGTAAGACGTCATACCATTTGAAAGTAGGCGGTCGAAAGCGGAAGCAGGACTGTCACCGTCCGCTTTTCCGAATAACGCTAAGCTCGTGTAAGGGAGTAATAGAAATCAACATCAGTTTTATCGGCAGCATCACATCGGTGTTCAGCAACGATGCTTAAACGCCGTACAACCGTGCTTATTCCAATGCCTTATTGTGAGTAAAATAATGCAAGTGGATAAGGAAGGGCCTTAATGCTAGTCTACCACAACCATTCCGAGGTGCCTACACCTCCAGACACACATTCTGGCAATTTGGATAGAAAGTGACAAGAGGAAAGCCAGTGACATTGATTAAGACCCACATCTTGCAGCGTCTCCAACCAGACAGTGAGGATCACGCATCCCCCACCCTGGAAGGCGAGTAGTACCGTTTCGTAATATCTTTCATACCCCTTTGCCAGGTCAAAGGCTGACCACGTTTGTGCTACACCACCATAAATTTGGCAAGAAAAACAGCACTCAATTCGGCCTAACCAACGCAGCTTCTGGCGCTGGACACGTCCTTCGATCGAAATCCCCGTTGCACAGCCGAACACTAACTTTCTAATTGCCTCGTTACGGATTCGGTGACACCAACCTATACCGAATATGGTTCTGAAACGACTGTTGTGGATGACCTGAAGACGTCTCAGTTCTACTCCTCGAAGAGGCTAAGTTTCAAATCCATACAACAAAACAGACCATAATGTATCTCGGCACATGCATCCCTTGAGATTCAGGGATATACCGCTTTGACGTCGTAAGTGTCTCATATTACCGAACGCGAACCCATCCTTGGGGATTCGTGTATTGACCTCATTTGTCACACTACAATCGGAACTTATACAACTTCCAAGGTACTTGAAATATCCCACAGACCGAGTGCCTTTCTATTTGGGTTGTAAGTGGTGTGTACAACAAAATCCATCGATACGAAGCTATGCTGTGACATTTTGTGGTCAACTCAATGAGGTCACATATGACAAGGTATGTGTCGCCTGCGAACCGTTGATTTATGTTTCACGCTTTTAAAGCGAAATATGCTGTGCATACGGAACTGCAACTCGGCAAGATGATTAGAGAGAGATTATCATACCAGAATAACGGTAGTCCCGTTAGTATGGCAAACATTTCGGCCGTCACATGTCGTTGATGGTAGTCACATGATCTACTCTTGTAATTCGTTTTACTTCGCCCCGTAGGATACCGATATCGATCCAAAGCTGCCGTTGAAGCAGTCAGCATACCGTTGCTTGACCTGAAACTATGCTCTCGAAAGCTTCCTTAACGTACCCTGAATCTGCCTTGGTAAGCTGAATCACACCGCCAGACCCATTCACTTAACAGACATTTAGACCCTACTCTGTCCATTTAGGTAGGATTATTTTTGCAAGAATTTGTTGCTCAGGTTTTCCCCTGAATTTTGATCACGCAAATGATATTAGCTGTTCTTTTCATATGCTAGATACGTATTGGTCTTGATAACATAGTAGGATTATTCGACCCTCTGAGGGGAAAAATGTAGTGGATGTGTGTAGATTACGAAGAATCAGTGAAGCCAAAAGCCTTGTTACAACAGGAGCCAAACTAGGTGTTGAAACTTCCCCTTCAGCCTAGGAAGTGTCCGAGTGTATATCTCTACTCAAGGATCATCGTGCGTCTGGCCCTGACGACTTTCCAACTGCTCTCTTCAAGCATGGCGGCGAATTCCACAGTCACTGCCTGTCTAGCCTATTTGTGTTTATCTGGAAGAAAGAGACCGTTCCAGATAACTGGGGTGGGTCGATAACAGTGCCAATTTTCAAAAAGGGTGCTCGCAGTGTTTGGCTTCCATTGTAGCAGGACTTTGGGCGCCATTGATTCTTCGGCATTTTAAGGCGGAATTCTTGACCCGTGAGCATCAAGCGGGATTTTGACTAGGAAGAGGCTGCGTCGACCACATCCTCACACTCCGTTAGGCGTTAGACCAACGCCTAATGTACATGGTAGTTGATTGTGCAGCAAGTACCTTAGTCACGGAAAACATCCAGCACCATCAACTGCAGTGGCTCGGTCATGTGCTACACATGCCGAAACACCGTCTACCGAGACGAGTATTGTTCTCCGTGAATCCTTCGGAATGGGGCAAACCACGAGGTGGACAACGTTTGACTTCGCAGAAGGGCGTGAAAGAGATTACGAAGAGTTTGTGTGTCGCTGGTGGATGGGGTCAGGATGGGGTCCCCGTGACCCCTCTTGCGCTTGGCTAGATACATTGCAAGAAATGGCAGCTTATTGATGACAGTGGCGTTCTTATTGTCAGTTTCTTTCCAGATTGTTCGACTGAGCACTTGGAGGTGTAGGCACCTCAGAATGCTTTCGATAGGCCAGCACCAGGTCCCCTCTTTCACCCACTCTTTCCTCTTTCATTCTAAGGCTTTAGATGGAATAACATGGACTTTAAGGTTGGTTGGAAGTGAGGCACCAGTGTCAACACTGATGTTGCTGTCTGTGATGACGATCAACACCTAGTGAAAAAATATTATACCTATATCTGCAAAGGGCAAGTCACGATGATCGACCAAAAGAACTGCATAGACGTCTTTGTAAGGGAGGTTACCACTTAATGAAGGCGTCGAGGGGTTTCACCCCTAGGAAACTTGGGAACAACAGGATACCGAACAAATTTGAGTAAGATCGGGAGGTGGTAGGATACTGAATACAGCCAGCAGCCCGGCTTGTTAGTATTCATTTCTACATATCATCCGTAGTGAAGGCGAATAACCTAACCTAAGCAGAAGGTAAAACAAGAGTTTGGTTTGTGTGTAAACGATATGCCTGTTGATCTTGCGATCGACTAGGCTTCAAAAAACATGTGTACAGGACGAAATAGATGAACAGTTTGGCTTCTTTCGAAGAGGTGAGCGAAACAGGCCACAGAAGTTGGCCCCTGCGAAGTAGCCTCTTCAGGGTCCTATTATTTTATTCGAATTCTAGAGGATCAACTGAGAGTTGTTGCTCCAGATCGGTGATCTTTCTAGATGGAGTTTGTCCTCTTGAAGCGAACATGGAATCTTGTGACATCGCAGATTAAAATAACGGAGAAAACACCGAAGCTTCAAAACAACTAATGACTTCGGATGAGAGAAAACCAACTTCCTCCTCTGATGCACATACCTTCACCACGCACAACGACCATGGGAATTGGAGTGAGAAGCAGAGAAATTCGCATGCTCCGACATGACAGTTACATAACAAGGACACATATCAGACACCTTCAAAGCCGTGAAAGAATCTGGAATTCGAAAAACACATCGTAAGAAACCATACCGAAGATAATCATGACCAATAGCTGAAGACCTTCATCCACATTTCACTGCACTCCATTAAGCTGCTTTTGATTTGACCAACCTGGCGCGTCTCACTGGATCCCCAGGAAGACCAGAGCATAAGGAACCGGAGTGCAAGGTAAACCCTGCCTTACAAATGGTGACAGCTGTTCCTAAGAATCCGGTGGGCGGGTCCAGCTGCGGTCAGAGGTCATTACACGCAATCACCATCACCGGCACCGTCAGTGTTGACAATGATGCTTCACTACCGGAGAGAATTACCTCTTCGGTTTGAGGTACTTGCCAGGACCAACCGGGGCCTGGAGGACTTGCGTGACTAAAGACCGTTGGAGTCTATGACCTGCAATTCGGCCATAATAACACCCATTGTACATAAAAACTGCAGTTATCCCTGGCCAAATCTCCATCAACAACGCTGAGCCGGTTTCAAACCGTGAAGAATTTTGTCGGAAATGAAGATGGTATGAGGGGAATCCATCAAGGACAGCTGCGGACAGGTAGCTGAGACAGAGCAAAGAGGAACCACTCCAGGAATCGGATACAATGACGCCATTACGATGGCCGGACCGCCAGTGAATCTAAAAGTCGGTGGCAGGCGCTCGAAAATAAACCAAGATTGAAGGTATTATGGCAATGGAACACTTATGTCCTCATCATCGTTATCAACTGCAAGAACCACGTATTTGTCGTACAGTGATTATGGCTGCCACAGTTTCGTGCACCGATGATTTTGGAAGATGGAGTAGGTAGCTGCGCATTGGAGGAGCCAGCTGATAAATCGGTACGAAAATACAGGACGGACGGTGGACTTTTAAGTGGGGGGATTGGGAAGGGAGCCATCCATTGAAGGCAATAGCTTGGACGCACGAGTGCCATTGAGAGCGCGAATGGGTTGTCTGACAACGTCTCTAGCCATTGATGTGTCCCGTCTGGAGGTCCCCATCCAGGGTGACGGCATTGACCAGCGCAGCTGAGTTTTCTGGTACTGGTTTTCATACTTCGCTGCCAAGCCATTGTTTGAACTCCCCTGGCTCGTTTCCACCCTTCGCGTGGTTCTGCGAAAAGAATCCTTCGAAGAAGTCAGTCGACGCACAGTGGTCAGATTTCTGATCCTGAAGACAGGAATAAATGTCGACATGCCGCATTCTGCAGGCAATTTCTCTGCTGAAGTGTTCTTCGAAGTGTTCGATCCATCTTTCCGGTCGACGTTTTTGCGAGTGAATTAATGAGCCCCCTTTTTCAGTTATCGTTTCACTGACCGCTGCTCTCCTAGGGCCAGTCGATCGTATCAGTTGGTATTGGGCACGGCTGTTTCCGGTAACAAAAGCCTTCTCCATCTCCCGAGCTTTCGATGCCACCAGAGCTCTCGGTCTTTCCTTAGACCTTTCACTATTTCGCGTTTGAAAGATTTGCGCGCACCGTCATACTCGTTGCCTGCTGGTATGGATTTCCTGGCATCAATCATGGATGGCGATCTCGACGACTTCCAGTGGTCGTGTGGTCGAATCGAAGAATTCAGACAGACAGCAATGAACGTCGGTAGCATAGCTCCTTTCACATTTTGTCATGCTTCATCCACGTGCACGACCGCCCAAATGTGGCAGCTATGCACTTATACTGACAACCGAACGATTTCTTCCTTCTCACGATTCGCCTCACCTGCGGACATAAGCTTTGCACTGGAGACCTTCCATGACTTTATAAACAATACCTTTGAACACACCATTAACTCGTAATTCTTACCCTATATTTTCAGCTCATGTACTATCGTTATTAGACGATTAAGGCGTACATTACGCCCTTCTATTCTGTCTTCCTTCTAATCTCAACCTGCAACTACTCGACTCACGCAACAATTTATTCGTCTAATAAAGAAATGGATCATATTCTCCGACCCATGGCTTTTGATGCTGATCCTCAATCATCAGATAGCACGCAACGATGGACTCATTGGTTCCATACCTTCAAAGCTTACGTTAACTCAATCAAACCTGAAGGTTTAAATAAATTAGAAAGTGTCATACGTCACATTGACCATACAGTGTATGACTTCATTGCAGAATGCAGCGACTACGATTCTGCGATAACCCTGCTGGAAAAACTTTATATTCGCCCGAAAAATATCGTGTATGCACGCCACCTTTTAGCTACATACAAACAAGAACCTGGTCAAGACGTCGACCAGTTCGTTCAAAAACTGGATTCACTTGCTAAAGACTGTGAATTTAAAGCGGTATCTGCTGTGGAGCATACAAACGAAGTAGTCCGGGATGCCTTGATAACTGGACTGCAGTCGAATACCATTCGGGAGAAACTACTAACGTAATTGGACCTTGACAAAGCCCACGAAGCCGCACGAGCACTCGAACTTACACAAAACAATAACAAGCATACGTATACAGAAAACCCGTTACTTGTTCCGTGTCTACTCCCTCGTCCATTGTTACTCCCGAAACAACAGTTTCTGCCGCTGCACAACAAACATGTTACTGTTGTGGAAACCCCAAGCACCCTCGTCATAGGTGTCCCGCTAAAGTATCAGTGTGCAAAAGTTTTGGAAAAATTGGGCATTTTAAACGCGTCTGGGTTCAGCTCAAGACTCCTCAATCTCTCCGTTATTTTGTGCTGCTGCTCCCAATTGCCAATCTAAAACTACAACAGATATTTTTGTCAACGGCGTTGTTGTCCGAGCTCTTATTGATACCGGCAACTCCAGAAGCTTCGTTTCTTTATCAGTCTTACAAACTCATAACTGGAAACTATTTTCGTACGATTCTGTGGTAACAATGGCGACGACGATACATTCATGTTCTACCAAAAGTTATTGCCTTGTGTCTATTCAGTACAAGGATTCTACATACGAACGGTTCAAACTTTGTGTATTACCGAACCTCTGTGCAGATGTCTTTCTCGGACATGACTTACTGGGGTTACATGATAAAATTGAAATTCCATTTGGTGGCAAACGGGGCACCCTAACTGTATGTGGCGTAACATCCGCGAAACTGGAATCTCCGTCGTTATTCACTAATCTTGCTGCGAATTACAAACCGATCGCCACGAAATCTCGTCGTCATACACCGGAAGACGAACAATTCATACTAACCGAAGTAGACCGATGCTCACCGATGGTATAATCGAAGCATCGAATTCCCCATGAAGAGCACAAGTGCTCGTAACGCGTAATACGAATCACAAAAGACGTATGGTGATAGACTACAGCCAGACCATCAATCGCTTCACCTACCTTGACGCTTATCCTTTACCAAGACTGGATCAAATGATTGAAACCATCACACGCTATACCGTCTACAGTACACTGGATCTCCAGAGTGCATATCATCAGGTTCCGATAATCGAGTCAGATAAAGCGTTCACAGCATTCGAAGCCGGCGGGAACCTATACCAGTTTCGGCGCATTCCCTTCGGAGTGACAAACGGGGTTGCGTGTTTCCAACGAACGTTAAACAATATCATCAAAGCCGAACAAGTGAAAGACACATTCGCCTATATCGATAACGTTACTCTATGCGGTAAAACGAGAGATAAACATGACCGTAATCTTAGGCATTTTCTCGGTATCGCTAAAACATACAACATTACCCTAAACCACACAAAAAGCAGCTTTGCAACTGAAGAGATTACACTCTTGGGTTACAAGGTCTCCAAAGGTATTATAAAACCTGACCCAGAACGCATGCGCCCTATAAGAGAATTCCCAATTCCACAGAACCTACTCCATCTTCCAAAATCATCGGTGGACGAAACTGTGGCAGCCATAATCACTGTACGACAAATACGCGGTCCTTACAGCGGATAATGATGATGATGCATACCTGTCATACAACTCGAAGGAAACACGATTGTGGAGATACTTTGAAGCTGCCAAAGCCTAGACTGGATCAGTCAAAAAGCCAAAGTTCTCGAACCACGGGATCTCAGGTAGACTGGAGCCCAAAACTCTTGCGCTCACTGAACGGATGGATTATCCCATCAAACTTTAGGGCTGTCTAACAGAAGCACGCTAAATCAGGGTTCGCACCGAGAAAGCTTCCACTAGAAGTGTTGAAAATGCTCCATGAGGAATGGGGCATTTTTGGTGTAAGACGACTTTCGACTTGGTGAGGGACATATCCTTGTGTCAGGGTGGGACCATGCGACACGTCTGAGGGTGTGTGCTGCGTCGGAAAACGTTTCGACTATCAAGTCTCCGAGTTACTTCAGTAGGTAAGAGGCAGTCTGCTCCAAAAGGACTAGTGCCATGGGATATCGCAGAACCATTGAGACGGCGAGGGGACAGCGTGGTACCTTCCGGTGGGGCGAGATGGCTCCTGCTTCCTTTGCGGTGATATCAGAGATATATTCCAAAAAGGCTGAGGCAAACCCACTGGGAGAAGAGCTTACAAAGTGTGCAACTGAGATACTTCATCGCGAATCAATAGCGCGGTGTGACCAAGGGGCCAGTTTTGTAGCAAGGAGGCACAGGACTTATGAGAACGCTGCACACCACAGGGAAATGGGGGCGATGAAAGATTCAACCGAACTCATAAAGATGGCATGAAGCGGATGCTAAACCACAAGCATTGGAGGACTGCAATTGACGACGCGGTCAATGTATACTACATGACACCTCAGTCCACACTCGGATTCCCGCCATACGAGTAGACCTACTGTTACAAATGCAGGCCCACCGTAAACCTATCGCACAACCATCAACAGTTATGCTTTCAGTGTTTCCTCCACACATGTCTTTCATCCAAGGCTTTCTGATTCATTTACCTGTCAACAGCATGACAGTTGATCCTTCTGTCCAGTAGAATAAATCGAAATAAACTCCTACTGAATTCAAGGGTCCGTTCCACACTACCATTTTCAACCTCCGCACCCTATGTCAGCTTCGACAAGCATTCGCAGCGCGGTCCCAGCGGGAACATCATACCAATACCGCGACGGGATTACAGATGGCTTTCGGAAAAGACCACCATCGATAGATCAGCTGATCACATACCTGTTGGGCGCATATCCACGCCGAAACCGCTTTAGCGCTCACAACTCGGCGAGACAATTACTGTAGTAGACAGTGCCTGCCATTTCGGTTTATATGCAAGTATTGGTGATGTACAACCTTGCTTATTCGGATTCGGCTCACGAGAATTCTGTTTTCCATCCACAGAAGTCGTCGTGAATCCGTCTTCGGAGAATCCCTGTCCCTTGGTGCTTCCATAGCGTTCATACTACATATCTGGCTACCACGCCAGGATCGTTACCACACGTTGATGGTTCTATCACAGTCCTTGGCCTACATGTGTGCATACAGGCCATAGAGCTAAGACGTTGCCCAATCACATACGGCAGGCGCACACCTAGACACAGCAACATGTGCACACGCTCCCAAGTCTCACGCACCACACCACTAGCACCGGCCAGTTCACGACAGGCCATGGTACACCGGGGACGGAATTCTTCATAAAGAGGGTCGGTGTGGTATAAAGTGCCTACCATTTTTGGTTGTTTCATACGTAAGTATTGGTGATTTACCGCCTTGCTTACTGGGCTTCGGCTCATGAGCTTTCTTCTCTTTTCCATTCACAGGAATTATCGTGAGCACCCACCTACGGAGAACCACTGGCCTCTGGTGCTTCAACTTCGTGCATACTACACGGCCGTTAGGCCCAGCACGCATGTGATTGGTCAGAAACGGTTCGTTTTCTTAACCGCACCGAGGCGAGCTCTGATTGGTCAGAAATGTGGGCCTAATTATCAGCTGAATTTCAGCTTACAGTGGGGCGCCCAGAAGGCATCCCAATTTACAGAACCCTGTTGTTACTTACACACTAAATGCGGCATGCTGTACATGGGTTACGGATCTGCTTTCAGGGGTTCAGTACAATTTACATGCCCTTGATGGCTCTTCTGCAGAAAGTGCTAGCTTGTGGGGGTTGGAATGAGATTGAGACATCCCAGCTTACAAAGATCCATAGACGACGCCCGTTGGGTCCTTCGGTTTGCACGCCAGATGACCGTTTGATTGCTACATACTTCTTCATTCGGCCTTGTATCAGAAGGGGGAGTTGGGGGCTGTCGGTCCATGATCGGGCATCAAAGCCTGAGAGCCTTTATTAATTAGATCAGCCATGCTGACAACATAAGCCCCCCTCGCTGGGAAGTGTAGTGGTCTAGGTACCCAAAAAGCAACTTTAGGAGGAGTGTGTGGCCTAGAAATAAATATAATTACTCTGAATTGAGGGCACAATAATAAAAAGGGTCGAATGGAATAGACTCACTGAGAATTGTCCTCTTTAAAGTAGCTCGTCGTTGGCCCAGGTCAGTGAATAAATAATAATCCGATCGTAGATGTCCAGGGGTCTTCGTTCCGGGAATCTCCCACATACAATAAACTCCGAAGACAGTCTGAAATGTTTTGATACAAGATTTAGCAAATGAAGCTCGCGAACGACCGCCGTAAGCGCGAGCAAAACGAGAAGAGAAAGTCGGAGCATGTGACCACGCCTGTATTGTATGCCATTTCGTACAAATGCGCGTTTTTTTGTTTTGCGTATCCAAACAAAAAACGTTTATGGAATTGATGAAGTACGTAACGTTGTAATGAAAGCAAAAGAAAGGTACAAAACACTACAGAAGCCAGAAATCAGTCGAACCACTGGTTGGAGACGCCGAATGACGCGTCTAAACCGTGCAGCCAGTGGTGACCTCACATAAAATCTATCGCCTCCATCGTGAGGCACGCGTCAAATTTTTCCCTTTAGACCTGGTGAACGAAGCTGCAACGGTTGGAGCTACTAAACTTCGGTTCGCGGTGTTTTGTACAGAAAAACTGAACCGAACTGAAGAGCACATCCGCCGTTGCAGATTCTTGACTGTTTTGCAGTATACGAAAGTGCCTGAAAATGTGTAAATTGATCAGACCCACACTTTTTTGGGCCGCGAAGGACCCGGCAACATCCTAACACAAGGCTGTGGAGCTGGAAGACAAGCAGGGTTACAGATAGAGCACAATTTGCACGGACTGCTTCCACTGACCACACTTAGCCGTCGTCCTCGGTGACCCAAGTTGCCGTTTCGCGCACCTGCTCCTCCCATATAGACTATCAAATAAAACCTTTCGCCGGCGTTCTAGGAAGAGGATCTTTAAGTTTACTCCGAAGTCCGCACATCGAATTGCCGCCAGTTTTTACTTATACTGTATGCTGTTATTATTCATTATGGTTGGCGTGGTGTTTTGTACCTTTCTTTTGCTTCCATTATAACATTACGTATTTCGTCAATTGCATAAACGTTTCTGTCTGAATGCGAAAACTGCGAAACGCACTCTTCTACTTTTACACACAATACAAACGTGGTCACGTGCTTTGACTTTCTCTTTTGATTTTGCTCGCGCTTGTAGCGTTCATTCGCGAGTTTGTGTACTAACTCTGGCATCAAAACATTCCAGACTCTCTTCGGATTTTACTATATGTGAGAACTGCTCAAAAGAAGACCCCTGGACAACCATAATAGAATCATTAGTTATTCACTGACCTAGGCCAACTGCCAACCGTTTTAAAGAGAACAATTCTTAGTGAGTCTTTCCCATTTGATCCTCTTTATTATTGTACACTCAACCTGGCGTTATTATTTTTATTTCTTTGCCACACACTCCTGGTAAAGTAGCTCTTAGGGTAGCCAGACCACTCTGCTGGCAAAACCCTCTATATTATCGGTTCAATCCTTAACGTCGGTTTGCCCTTTGGTTGTATATAAACGAAGTTCACTCGACCGGGCAGAAGAGACAGAGAGACGCGCGTGCTTTTTTCGGCATTGATTTGACTTTCTCTGAAAATAAAGCCACTACTCGCACTCCATTAGCTTTTAAAAATCCTGGAACACTGTTCAGAGCCTGAGCTGGCATTTTGTACCGGTACTGGTGAAAAGCCTGCTACACACTAGAAATAGCAATGCTTCCTCCTTTTATCTTTAGGGTGGAACGCCGTCCAACACCATCATTCTACCGGGCTAGGTGGGGGTATTTGAAATGCTCGCGCTTCGGTCTACAAACTAGCTAGTTTTGGGCGTGTCACAAGTACTGAAAGGAATGATTTTTTCTCCACCGATCCGGTCATTGCTAAATCTAGCCCTCCCCAGTATGTTCCATTTATTAGCTTTATTTTGTTGTATTAATCTGCGTTTGTTCGCGGGATAAAAGTTATTTTGTGAATAGCTTCAAAACACCTATTTCGCTTGTGGCCAAATTTCTGTTGTACAAAAATATCACTATCGCCCAGTCGCGCCTTCCTCATCTAAAAAACTGAGATGATTTTTTCGTTGAATACACACTGCTGACGATATCATCAGTAATATGTTTCTGTTCATTAAATATTGCTCTCACATTTGACCAGTGGCCGTGACCTACATAACTGGTGCCGTTTTCAGATGGCACACTCTTTATGCCTTCCCGAGCCGCTCAGTATTCGAACAGTGGAATTGAATTCTCGTAAGCTACGATTTTTTCGAAGTTAATACTTCATAGTAAAGAATATCTATGCATATTATCTTCATAAGTGATTTGTTTAAGTGCGCAAATCTTCAAGGTCATCAATCACCACCGACTGAAAACGGCGCCTAATGTAATACTGTATCCCGAATTGCGGTAAAACGTGAGTCGCTTACAAAGGACGAAATTTGCGGATAGTTCTGCAGCTGAAATTATTCACTGAGTTTTCTGGAAACTGCTTTATCCTTGTGGATGCAAAATATGCGGAGGTGTCACTTCTGCATATACGTTTTGCCATTTATATCTGCTTGACTGTTCGAATGCGGAATAATATGTTCAGAGACCTCTGTACTTGTTATTCTGAATTTTCATCGCGTAAAACGCATTCGTTATTGTCGGATAAACCGTGTGGGGCTGGCAAAATGTAAGGCTTGCAGATGCTGATGACCTACGCAAGTTCGTTGACAAACAGCAGAGTTCTCCATTCCAACCAGGAAGATATGCCATGGCGACCATGTAGTCGATAATAGCAGACAGTTGAGCGAACCTAGCTGACGCACTGGACTACCATGTGGCTAGTGGTCCTTGATGCCTAATCAACTAACCACGTGGAACCTACGTCGATCATAGCGGACTACTGAGCGAACCAAGCTGACACACACGACTAGTATGCGGCTACGACAGCCACCGTTGACGGATTAGGAATCAACCTAAGAAAACATCTGTGAAGAAGTTTTCCTATTGCTTAGAACAGACTGGTCTCTAAATACAGAAGACAAATGGATGCAGGGGAGCCACACCGCCTGGTAGAACTTGAATGCGCATTCGCCAGCACAGGTGTCAACCGTCTGAGAGCACCTGGGTGTTCGCACCAAAAACTATAAGTTGGTTAACGTAGGTTGACTTCTCCTTGTTTGTTCCTACACTTTGAGAGTGCAGCCTTGGGGGTTGCGGCCCAAAGTGCCCCAAAACGAGGGAACACACATACGTAGTCATTTGACACACGACGGTCAGAAAGTAGCAATCACCCTCCAGTATTTCTTGTCGGTCTCAGTGCTATGAAGTGTGCATCCTATATTCCTGCATGAGCCGCTCATCACGCCCGGACACCTTCTGTATGGCGTGCTCCAGTGTGTCTGAGCGGTGCACCAGGTTTTTCAGGCGGTCGTTTGAAGTCTCCTTGAGGTTGTTTTTCACAGTAACAAAGTGGATCATCAAGGATTTTGCGCGTACAGCCCATTTGTGTGTGATGTACAGCCAGTGGGCCGTAAGATAATAGTCGAATTGCTGGTCCGTATAGCGCAGTATTTGCAGATCTTTCCGAAATATGTGTGCTCTTATTATGATAAAAAACCTACCGTACGGCGTTGTCCAAGCGGAACATGCGGTGGAATATGTGCCGACTGTTCGCAAAGTGTGTCTGCGACCAAAAATGTATGGACATTATGTAATACCTACGTGCTTCCTGATAGCTTTTCGAATATGGAAGTAGCACAACATGACGTCACATCCGAGTACTACTCTCGCCACCAATATTTGTGCCGCCAACTTGTCCATGACAAAAGGCTTCACTTGACACTGATAGTCTAACATTTTCCTGA
>SJOL01007934.1:327089-348205 GCA_004794785.1 Opisthorchis felineus | reverse complement strand
GAGAGACTCACCTGGAACCCAGCTGAATCTCTCGTTTGTGATGTTTCCAAGCAGCTGAATATGCTGCACCAGGCCGCCTCAGGTTCCAGTTGCTACGATATTTGAGATATCGCTATGCATGTAATTTTATGCGACGTACTACTCATAAGGTTGCTGAAAATTCTTCGACAGCCCACGACCGGTTTCGCCCTTTTTGGAGCTCATCAGGCAGGCGCAGTCTCCGAGTTTTCGTCAACTTTATGTTCTACTTGAACCCAAATTGGACTGTTTTCAAGAAATACACTCAGTTGCAAATCAATTTGGTTTTGCGAGAGACTCACATGGAACCCAGCTGAATCTCTCGCTTGTGCTGTTTCCAGGCAACTGAATGTGTATTAGGAATACATGTATCGCAATATCTCAAATATCGTAGCAACTGAAACATGAGGCAGCCTGGTGCAGCATATTCAGCTCCCTGGAAACATCACAAACGAGAGATTCAGGTTCTAGGTGAGTCTCGCCCAAAACCAAATTTGTTTGCAAATGAGTGTATTTAGCTAATTCCGTGCAATTTGATTTCAAGTAGAACATAAGGTTGACGGATATTTGGGGACTGCGCCTACCTGATAAGCCCCAAGAAGCGCGAAACCGGTCGTGGGCTGTCGAAGAAGCTTCAGCAACCTTATGAGTAGTGCATCACGAATATATGTGAAACCACTTATGAAGCCACTTCACGGCAAGTTCAAAGTCGAATGCGGGCCAAAAATTTAGAAGGGGATTAAGTAAAACAAATTGCAAAATGTGTACTTGGATTTAAGTGCTTTGTGATTTACCTACATATGCAACAAAATGCAACACTGTGGCGTAAAAAGTTTTATTCCAGTAGCAACGGTAAGGCGAGGAACGTGCACTGCTGCCGAGCTCAAATAAGAGCTAAACTCGAGTTCAGAGATTCCTCCTTTGGTGCTTACTCACCAAAATGACTGTACCAGGACAGGAGGAAGACTGGTCAGACGAGAGTGATGTGAGCGTGAATTGTTCTAGGTACCCGCAAAAGGTTATTTAGTGGAAAGAAACCAAAACGCGGTTGCTTCACGTCCGGTTGATTAACAATAGTTTGTTTAAGTCCACGTTTGTCACAATGCCAATCAGCCGTTCACAGCTGACCAGTTAAGTGTTCAAGCTACTATCTGGGAGATCTTTAGTTCAAAACCTTGAATTTTCGTGAGATCCGCAATGCTGACAGTTCCCAGTGAGATAATTCTCAGTGCTTATAGGCTTTTCAGCCTAAATTGGCTTCAAGGACGAAACCTCTCTTGGGAATTCCCAAATCTTCTCATATTTACAATTTTGACTACGACGGACTTTGGCACTTGCCATGAAAAGTTGTATGTGCGAAATTTATGTTCTTACGCATCAGTACATCCACTTTTCTGTGAACTTAAAGACTGTTTTCGAGCTTAAAAAAATAAATCGTTCAGGCGTAGCACCCTTTCGGTGCCTAGCTGCCACGCCACCAGAAGAAAGCACGAGGGCTGGGATACCTCGAGGTTGCCCAAACCTAGACAGGGGAGCTTACGACGCGATGAATACGTAACCCCACTAAAAGATAACATACTCACATACCTTGTTCAATAAAATATCCATAAAATATTTCGATTTTTTTTGGATTCTCTCTGCACAATGACGGGACGGAAAGGGTAACACGTAAAATTATCACAGCAGATTGTTCTGGCTGACAGATTTCTTCCTTTAGAGCCAGAAGGCTGGTCGGAAACGTGCATGCATTGTATTCTGTGAGTCAGGATACACAATATTCTCCATATATTCGTGCAATGAAGTTATTCTTGTTCGATGTCACTATCATTGTACAAACGGGTATTTTTCCAGCCGCATATACATTTACTGTACATGCTTGGCTAAAGCGCAAATGAGTTACACTGGGCCTACATTTCTCATCTTCCACACAGAGGATAGCTAGTACAAGTGACTATGAGGAATGCAAAAAGCTGACTCTGACGTAGTGATGTGTCATCTTGGAATACCACAAGGAAGTTTAAATGCAACACGCAGTTTCCTTTCCAGTTAGGGACATCACTTGTTCCGTACAGGGAACAGGTAATTTGAGTATCTCTCTGAAGTCCTTGGTGGAAGAAACAGTTCCGCGGTCTTCAATGATACAAGTTTCGTTCCCTTGGTTTGATTATCAGAATTGCCACAAAAGCCTTGATCAAATCCACTGAACGACAGATATCGTAGCTTCATAGAACAGTAGGACTAATGCATGTGATGCCAGAAGACACCAACGACGAATGTTTCCCTGATTCGTTTGCTTTCAGTGAAGGAAAATGAGAAGAACACCTGCGGAATCCATTTTTATTATTTCATTAGTATAGTAACAAGAGTTAAAACACTGATCTCATATCTTCGTCATCTTCCTAAAGGGCAAAAGGAACAATCAGAGCAAATAAGTACATGTCCATTCTGATTTAACGGTTTCCCTCAGCAATTTCTTGCACAGAGAATAAGAAAACAAACAATGTAAACAAATTCGTTGGGTCAGTGTACATGTTTCCACGGAGGAAAGATGCATCACATGAGAAAAAAACAATCCGAAAGATTTAAGTCGGCAAGTTTTTACTTGTGAGAACAATGACAAGAAGAGCATCTGTCACGACGATTAACAAGCAGATGGTGGTAATAAAAACCAGAGAAATCGTAGATGATCAAGATATTTCTATGTATCCCTATTTACAACAGAACAAGTACAACATTTCAAAACGAGCCCAGAGCCAAAGTGAGACTGAAATGGGGTAGTTTAAACAGGAGTGGCGAGTTTGTCCAATAGCCCAACAGGACTAATGTTAGGTATATATATTTATATATATATATATATATATATATACCACTGGCACCAATCTGCAAATGTTGGCATTTCATGTTCTATGAAGACACGCTTGCCTACAGCGTTTTATTATCGCATCTCGCCAAAGTATCTTCCGACGTCAAGGATTTCGGCATATATTGGCCTAAATTCACCCCGTGTACTAATCTCACGCAAACTCATGGTCGAAAGTTGCGTAGGGATTTTTGCTCCAATTCGCCCCGTGTACTTATGTCACGCAAACTGAAGCTCGTAAATTGCGTAGAAATTTTCGATATACCAGGCGCCGCCCGAAATCGCACCCTGGGTAATATGGAAAACGGGCCCAACGTTTTGCTCGATTGGAAAATCTCTGTNCGATATATATATATATGTATAAATATATAGCTGTAGCCATAGTAATGTCGAAAGCACATCAGAGAATATTCTGCAGACCTGAGTTCGTACGGGAACTGCCATTCACATCACTAGGAGTTGAATCTTTCAACGATGTTGAAATGACTCACCTGTGGTGTCAATCTCCACCTAAATGAGGTTCCCTCACACTAGGCTAGCACAATAAATTCACAAAGGTACAAACATCTTTGACATTAAAACAGGGTTGGTGAATGCCCTAAAGAAGAACAGACAAACTGCAGCCAAAATGTTACCCACACGTTTGGTCATAGTATATGGAATTGCTTTGTAAATGTCTCGAGGCAAGCCGGTCTCCCGAAACGTGGCATCATGGAAAATTTCGAAAATTTGTCACACTCACCTTCCACATTTTAGTTTTTTAATCCATCTGATCAGTTGCGTAAATTACGATCTGCCATTTCAAGTGTACCTGTCACCTGCTGACCACCAAATGTCATCCAGTTCCACTTACCGGGAGCTGAGTGATGATACAATATATTATGAGTTTATTCACCTCGTGATTTCGGGACCAGACTTACAAATAGATAAGCTGCTGAATCCGAGCACAAATGTGAGGCATGGTCGTTGTCGTCATATGGATATGTATCCACTTAAGTAGGTTTAATCTTTTCTTTCCTGTTTCGAGCAGCCCATCATTTCAGTCTCCCTCAAGACAAGCATTAAATCGTGGATTCGGATATCCTTCCACTTGGTTTCTCTTTAGGACTTGAAAAACCAATCTTTAGCAAAACTTTAAGGTCTTTGGCGGGAAATTCTTGAATTGGAGAGGAGAATTAGGCAGCTCAAAGAAATTACTGAAACACAAAATGCCTGTCCATCAAATCAGTTTTACTTACGCCGAATCCGTCTTCTTCATGACTGGAAGATATTTCAGTTATTGGTTGGACAACAGAGTTCGATCATTTGCAAGCAGTGACTGAGGTTGTCAAAATCATTCTCATCACAATGATACCAGATAACTGTGTTTCCCTACGCTAGGAAATGTCGAACTAGCTCTGAACAGTACTCAAGTACATGTACTCAGGTACATGTATCACATTCATTTCACAGCTGCAGAATACCTTGAACCCGATTTGAATATGTCTTGGTGCGTGTTTTGTTCGGCAGGATTATTTAGAAAACTTGGGGTATGAAAACAGGTTTTACTGAAGTTTTTCCTTGAAATTACTTTACCGTTACCCTTAGCAAGTGTCATCGCTTTCCAGGTAACCTCAATGAGGTCATACTATTGTAACGAAGGGTACTACTGATAAGCCATTCGAGTAGTCTGTAGTCAATGGCCAAGCTCCGCCCCGCATCTGACGGATGGTGAAGTTTATTGCGGAAATTGTGCAACTGCTTTGGATTGTTCGTTTACTTTTGTGTACTGGTCAATGAATATCCAGGAAAGTTCAAGATAAAGCTTGACAGTGTTCAGTTTTTAAAGAATATGTGCATATGAGATGTTTACTTTCCTGTCTAATGACTTGTAACTGTTAAGTTCGTGTTTGCTAATAAATGACTTCGCAGCAAATGGCTTTCATCGTTTTGCTATTATAAAATCTAAGCCAAAGAATCTAAACATACTGCATACAGACAAAATCCACGCAGTTCGCTATTGTATCGAATATGTGTGTTTAGAACAACACAAGAAAACACTTTCAAATTAGGATTCATTGGTACAGGTGAAATGATCAATTTGTTGTTGCTTCGGGAGAATATCGATAGGGTTACTTGCTTCGCCGTTGAGAAGAAGCATAACGAGACAACGCTTTGTTTTACGCTTTGCGAAGCAACACTACGTTTTCGTTGTTGAAAAAAATATTTCCTTCGTCAGATTTTCATCAATTTAGATGACTGAAAGCAATTTAAACTAAAGTTTTTCAGCCTGTACTGCAATATATGCATTAATCCTAGGTTTCCTATGTCATAACCAGATAGGGAAACCTTATACTCTACCTGTATTCCAGTACTTTATTCGGTGTGCTTAAATTTTCTAAACTGCATTATTTTGAGCTGCTATGCTCCTGAATTCTTGCAGACTAAAAGATGAGGCTATGATTTTTTTGTTTTCAAGTCCATCCCGCTCAAAGAAGATATTTACTCACTGTACATCAAAACTGAAGTCATCAAACAGGGGATGAAATAAGGGTGAGGTAAGGAAACCAATTATTGATAGGGAATCGATTTTTATGGATATACGATATACCCTAATCCGCCTGAAGCCATATCTGTATGACTAAATTGCGGCTTAAATCAGTCGCAGGCGCACATCCACCCAGTCTGAATAATCGATCATCGCTGTTATGCTGGTCAATATTGGAATAAACCGATGTCTTCCCAGTTCTCCAGGCCACATGTGCAAGCAAGGGAGGAATTTGTCTCCCAACTTTGGCCACCGTTTGCTTCACGTTTTATTCACCTGCCTAGTATTTGAGTCCTTCACGTCTTTAGAAATAATCTAAAACCAAACACCACTAAGCTTCTTTTTTTCTGCTCTGTGTTCTGCGATTACTACTCAAACTGCTTGAACCAATACAGCGCATTGATTTTTCGGCGGGTAGTAGGGAAGATTCTGGAGAAGATTCTGGAAAATTCTGGAGCTGCAACTGAGGTTTCAGCGTAAAGGTGAAAAAACTTGCGAACTTTTGGATTGTTCTGTCCTTATGGCAAACTGATGGTTGCTTGCTTCCCATGAATAAATAAAACTAGACAAGCCGATGAAATTAAGCCAATTAGCTGACGATTGCGCCATTCAGTGACGGGTGACAGCAGAAATTTAATAAACCTCAACTTTGACCGAATATGATGCCACTCAGCCTCCAGTCACTTGATTCGTGTCACTTGCTTCCGTTTTGGATAGTTTTTGAGCGAAAACCCGTGTGAAGTTCTGGATTTTTTGCAGCCAAAGCTATGGTGTTTTGCTATTAATCGGAAGAAAGAGGGTTCAGATCCTCCCAGGATATTCGTGGGATACGCTTAGCATCTAAACTGCTATACCACTTTAGCATGGATTGACTTGACTCGTAGGACGAGATCTTGATCGTCTTTTGCTTTGTGTTTGTTTATCACCAGTCTCCTTGTTAACGAAAACTGTGTTCTGCCTGATGTTTATATCCGTGCCCGAACTAACACACACTTATTACGTAGCACGCAATCATAGACGAAAAACGAGTAATCATGTTGACCAAAGCAATGAGCACCCATTCCTGATTAAGCCAGAATGGAAAAGCCTCACTAGTGAAGTTCATCCGGAAAGAAATTGCATGTTGCAGGTTGTTCGGACAGTATGTACTCAGAAAACACAAACTTTGCTAGCAAGCGGAAAGTAGCTACAGGTAAAATGCAAATAAATTTGTCTTTTGAGTGTTGATAAATCGTGGGACTGGTAAAGTTGACAGTTAACCGCATTGCCTAAATGCTTATTTCTCATTTATCATAATATTCGAGAGATCGAGATACATTGCTTAAGGACATCATAAGCGAGAGATTCAGCTGGATTCCAGGTGAGTGCCCCGCAAAACCAAATTGGTTTGCAGATGAGCGTATTTCGCTGATTTCGTGCAACTGGGTTCAAGTAGAACATAGGATTGACGGAAACTCGAGGACTGCGCCTACCTGACAAGCCCCAAGAGGGGCGAAACCGGTCGTGGGTTGTTGAAGAATTTTCAGCAACGTAATGAGTAGTGTATTACGTCAACATTTGCAACAGGTTTACTTTTACGGCGAGGTATTAAACTTAGCCAGAATGGCTGCGTCCTTGTCAATGCCTGGTTTGTCTCAAATTGATCACGTCTTGTTAAGTCGATGCACTTTTGAGATTTAGAACAGCTTGATTTACTTTGCTAGCGTGGGCTTGTCGTAGACGGATTGCGATCTTCTCTTTAGTAGAATGTTCTTCGGAATGCTAGACCTTTCATCATTGAAGTCATATGTGTATATTTGGTACCCTTCTGCAGGATTTCAACAGTTGCATAAACAAACCAGACACAACGTAGTACAAATACATTGCTCCTTTGCTACTCGCATACGTCAGTCAATCGACAGATAGTGAACAATCAATAAGTACTGTGTGTTTACTCTCCTAAAAGGCAAACTTGTGTAATGATGTCACAACTGTATTTCGCTTTTAAAACCTCTTAGTTGATTGGGCAGGACGGATAAAGCAACAGCCTTAAAGTTCTTTTTGTCTGAATCATTCTGGTAACGTAAAGAGGGCGCAAAGTTCACAAACACTACACTCATGATATTCTAGGCATTCCAGACTTTTCCAGTTGATAGCAAGCTGAAAGAATATAGTGTCTGGCTGTTGACGTGAGTAGTGCCAACCTATGTGTTTTCGCAACACGCTATTCGGCATGCAGAAAGTAACAAGCATTCCACGTTCCATCCAATTTACGGACGTTGTTAGAGAACACCATTTACGCACGGCCAAGGGTATGTTGTGCTGATGAGCCCTAATACGAGCGTAACTAGAGCTCAGTGCTTCCCCCTTTTGGTGTGGACTCACCAGAAAGATTGTGCCGGGACAGGGGGAGGACAATTGTTCAAACGAGAGCGATGTGAGCATGCACTCTAAAAGTCCAACAACCACCCACCGCTAAAAACGAATTAACGAAAGCACAAGTGGAGCATAACGGAATTCAATCAAGACGAGGTCATTTTTTTAAGAATCCACTGTCTCTGAAGTAACTGCAAAACAGGTTTTCCTCCGTCTCTCCTTCTTTTACTTTACCAGAGTGAACTTTTAACAGTGACCCTGAAGATTGTGTTATATTTGCGGGCGATTTTTTCGTTTCTCCTTCAGTGATCCCTACACTTCTTTCAATATTGTTTGCACTTGCAAAAAATCATAACTAAACTCACAGTTTTTCGAATATCACTGCATTTGAGAAAGAAGTCAGGCAAACGAGTTTTGTGTTAGGCGAACCTGAACATCTGAAAGCACAGAGGGAGGTACCATGCCTCAAGGAAACCAGAATGATGGTTAAATTTGCTGAAAAGTGTGAAAAAAAAACACAAGTGATATTTTGAAAAAACATCCAAACCCGTTACATTTTCCGACATTGTGTTCCACTACTGACTCTCATCGCAATGAAGAACGTCAAGACAATGATCAAACGGAGTCAATTGGATGGCGAGAAAATGTGAAAATTCCACTTGCTTGTGGTTTGCGATTTGGTTCGACCAGAAGGTTATGGTGATTTAACCAGGTTTCGGTACACTGCACTTGATGATCACAACCGTGGGCTAGCATCGGATGTTCCATTTATCATTGACTCACAGTTATATCTGATAAAGGTTTCCAGGCTTGTTTCAACACTCACATCACAGTAACCTGTTTGTATCATCTCACTAGTGGTCCACAAGTGCGGAACCTATGTACGCTTCTCTGGCAAAACAGAAAGTCGTGTATTAAATCTTTCTCTGAGCTTACTCGCTTGCATAGAGCTAGAAGTAACCCGATTCCAATCGTTTTATCGTTTCTACCTGAACCACTTGCATTTGAAGGGGGTGGCTTAACTCTCTAGTTTTGGGAGTGTTCGCAATCTTGAGGCAATTTCGATTACTGGTATTATGATAGCTTCTGTCGGAATTCTCCATTATGTCCCTTTAGTTTAACTGTATTTACACATGAATCTCTAAGTTTGAGACGGCTACTATGTCATACTCGGCAAATTTTAATGCAAAATAAAACTTTTAAAAGCACCCGTTGGTTATTTTTATGCATCTATTATGACTTTCGACAAAATCTTTTCGAGAAACTTACTTTTGTCTCCGTCTAATCGAACTAGTCAGAAAATCATTTTTAGGAAAAACACTCATTATGTTCGAAGTGTCCCTTGTGAAGTTATTTGTAAAATACTGTGAGTTATGAATTAATCGGAGATTTCACACAATGCTAACAGAAAGACTATTCAGTGAGTTTCCCCTGGATTGTGGCCCAAACAACTACTTCACCTCGACTGACACAAGAATCAGTAAAACTTCGGAGGTGATTTTCGAGCTGGTTTTAACACTTTTAATGTTCATATAATCGAAACCAAAGAATGCAGAGCACCGCGTGAATCGACTTTATTTTATCATTGCATGTGTAGGGCTGTGACCTTTTCACCATTGCTTTTATATCAGAATCAGCTTATCTTATTTTAAATGACTACTCTTTGCGTTCGAGTAGTACTGTATATACCACCTACTGGAAGTTGTCTTTGGGTATGGGCGCATGTTGGTCTTAACCGCCACCAACACACAATGAGTGACAGATAGTACGCTGATAAAAAAGGGTGTGTAAGAGTATGTAAAAGCGTATGAGTGATTTAATGGGATGGATGGGAAACTACAGGAAGCATTTCGACCGACGAGACTTCCTCCTCTGGTGATTGGACGCCTTTTTGTCCTTTTTTCCTATAGTGTGGTCTTGCATTCTTGACAGTCTAATCACCCAGGTTACGCACATACAAAGTGTTCCAACGACCTGTATGCCAATACCTTTTAACCACGTCTGATTCCTGAACGGTTTCGCCTTTTTCGAAGTCCCTTCAGCGTTGGCCGGCAAAAATTCGATACGCGCGTATGTTGTGGGCCTGAAGACCACAGCTCAAATTCTAACACTACCGTCAATTCTTAGCCAAAAACAGAAATGCAAATCCAATTCGGATTTTTTTTTGTATGGTGTGCACAAACCAGAATAATCGCATCAAAGAACAAAGAAGGCTGTCCAGCATGGGACAAGTTCCATAAATCTCGATAATTAGGTCCATACAAATTTAACGCACGTGACTTGGACCAGTTCTTGACCAGTTCTCGTTTCAACCACCTGATGCCTTTAATCTGGACAATTACAATCCAAGGATACTATTTTGGTGCCTTTAAATTGGCAAATTACTTCCAGGTATCGGTTACTCGGTTTCGGTACAGTAACCCAAGATGTTCGCTAAAATTCCAGTTTTCCACAAATTTCATTCATCCGAATGAAATTGGAAAGGACCAAGAAACTAGTATATTTTGATTCATAGTGAATAATATGATGACTGCGTAAACAGCCGCACAAGTCGATTATTTCACTCAACTTTAAATAATTGGAAAGGAAGAAAAAAGCAAAATGCAACGTAAAAAAAACGTAGTTTCAAGCCTGAAACTTGCAACTAAAATCGGCAAAGTTTATATTTTTTTTTACATAGCCCCCCTCCAAATTTATCTTTATTTTTACCGCTTTATCTACAGCACATCAATACCGGACGAAGGAATCAAAACCTGAGGATCTAATGAGCACCGCTTCCAACGGTAACTTCTTGTTTAAAGGTGTAATAGTCAGCATTGTGAGCTTAAGAAATTCTTTAAATCGTTTGGCTTTATAAACAGCATGGGCAGAATCCTTGCGAACCGATCCCTCTTAAGTTATTGGTAAAAAATTAGCGCATTATACAAATAGGATAAAGATCACAACATTGTCGGAAAGAGAACAACAATCTACCTGAAACGATCTCCCGAAAGAATACACACCACAGTAGCGAGACCGTTTCAGGCACAATTTAGTTTGAAATCCAGTCAACAAAACAGCTTATTAAAAAGGCCTCCCCCTCTCTGTGAGGTACTGGCTTCGAATAATTATCCTACATTATCTACGCGCCAAACTTCTCTGCCGCATGCAAACAGATCATTCAAATAAATTCATCGATTTTTGTCAGCAGCTGCCCAGAAGCAGGTCCAAACTTGACCAGGTTGTCTAAACATTTCATATCCTAGGAAAACAACGACATACAGATTATTTTGGCGTCTACTTACTTCGCAGCACGTATCCCACAAACTTGTCTGTAGGACATAAAATTACATTTTCTTATTCTTAAATAGTTTAAGATGATTGGCCAGAACTCGCAAAAATCCAACAAGTGGTTGACCTGTTTGGGACACGACATGTGGACATTCGAGTCTAGTACAACACAGAGATCAACTTAAATTATGCGTATCTCCAGCAGACTATTACACATACTGTTATAATACTTTTATTATTGTAATATACATTATACTATGCACATAATGTTTATTATTACGGGAATATATAGTGTGATGTAATATATAATGCGATACAATATATACCAAAATATGTAATTTAATATTATCATTATTATCCAAAAGGATTGGTATTTATTAATTCTCCTTACTAATTTGCTCAATTTGTTATCTGTTATTCATTATTTTCTTTCTTTCTTTCTTGATCTATTACCAGCAGGCGCAAAGGAACCAGGGAGAGACAAAGATAGGGGACCATTACATGATGCCGTCCAGGTAAGAGTCTGATACTGGAATTTATCGACCCTATCGCCTTGAGCTCTTCATAAATCAATTGTCTCTACTTTTACTGCGTGTGCAGGTGTCATCCTGACTGAAGGTAAGCTATTTCTGATTCACGGCAGGTACTAAATCAACTGTGGGTTTGTAGAAAGTTGCGAACTTTTGCGCATCATTCGCTATCATAATCTTAGGAACTCAATCGAGTGAGGATCCAAGTTATGTTACTTTTTTACTTCAACTCTTTCGTAGAAAAAATACAATTCAGATCTGAATGAAGCCTCAGGCCTAAAATTCTGCATTGTTCCGTTCAGCTTCTCGAAAGTTTTGTCAATCGGTGTCGAAATAAATTAGTATGATATGTGCAGCAGAACCGCAGCAGCCAACTAATCGTGTTTAACAGCTGTCTCTTAAACTGACAATGCTCCAGTCCAGTGCCTCTGGTTTGACACTGATTCACTTTGTACACTGAGTATATATGCCCACAGTAAAACGTGTTTTAAAGTTTGCAAAAGGTGTTCTATTCGCAGAGTAAGAGGGCAATACCGACCACATACACATGTTAGTCCCTAGGAAGCCCGTGAAAGATGCCCGTTGACCATGTCAGTATGCTACAAACAACTCGTCTCGAATGATGCGCTGACGTTTTCAAGGAACATTTACAACAGTTAGGTAACTGTGATATTAAAAAAGCGATTCACTGAAGGCTGAACAAAACGTTCTCGGCTATTTTAACAGGTCAATAAGCTTTCTGGCACAAAAGTCAACTTCCATTCCTGACTGTTATGTGTCTTGAACAAAGAGATTCCTCTCTCAACCTAGCGTAACAAGTATTCGATAAAATCAACTTTTGTCTGGTAGCTTAGGATGACCACCACTCTGGCCTTATAAACCATTTCGCTTTTGCAGTGATTGCAAGATATTGGGTTATTTTTAAGATGAGTCGAAGGTCATGGCAGACTCTGCGAATTCAGACACCCAAAATCTTTTGACCGAAACTGACCAGAGTCCATGAGCTGCACGACACGTTGGGGTATATTACACTGGTTTGAGCAGAAGTTGGTCTAGGAAGGATGAAGGTTTGGAAATTCTTGAATATATGTCCAAGCACATATAATGCAGACCAGCAGGTAGAGCCCTTAGACGAGGCTCGAACTTACGACTCCTCGCCTACTGGACGTGTGCTGTACCGATTCAGCCACCGCACACGGTGACCAAAGTCGCAAGTGTGCCGTTTCAAAAGCCGTTTCATGACAAGATTCATTCTTCGATAAATCAAATGCGTTAGAAACTCTTCGTAGTGATTTCAATACTTACGTGTGCCAGTTTATCGGAAAAACCCGGATATTTATCCACATATGGAACGCTTTGCATAAAACGCTTTAAAAGTGACGAAAACGCCAAAAAAACAAGTTTTTTTGTGGGCTTTCTAAGAGTATACTTATGTGAAGAATGTAAACACCATGTCAAGCTCCCATGGGTGCAAAATCAATTTAATCGATAGTACTCACATTGGACTGGTTTATTCGGCTTCAAAATCTCTATGAAAATAAATTAGGAGAACGGAGATAACAATACGGTTAAAATGCGCTTGATATTTTAACGGAATGCAAGCATTACACTCGTTTGAGGTTAAAATGTGGTCGTGAAAGGCACAACACAAAAGATTTTTATACCTAAATTCGCCCTGTTTTGTTTCTGGTTAGTGCTCACTTCCAACCCAAGCTTGAAGACCAACGAACTTCATTCTCTTATTGGTCAGTTACAAACCATAAAAGCTGCTTTATGAGACATCCTAATCAAGGAATCTTCCATGAGGTTACCTAACGGGGATCATGAACAACACAGACGGAAGAATACCGTTTGCTGCTAGAGATCAGTAAATTTACTGCTGGCGCGATATTAGGTTGTTGTGTTATCTACGGAACAGGATTGTACTCACAAATATCAACCAGTGCTTCAGCGACTGTGCTTACTCATTTTCAGAGGAATCGCATATGGTGTTATTCCTGAAATTTAATCGTAGGAGCATATGAGCCGGTTCATGATCAATTTGGAAAAAAGTTAAATTGCATCAGATAAAGATAGTGCGAAACATGGATAAAACTTGAGCAGTCCCGAAGGTTTTGACCTGTTCTGTTGCATCTAATGGAAAGATTGTTCTTTATTTCGACAAATCACATTCATTTGCAAATCAGTTTGGTTTTTATGGGACACTCAACTGAATCTCTGGTTTGTGATATTCTTCAATTGATTGTGCTATACAAAGGCCGCCTCATGTTTCAGTTGGTACGATATTCGAGATACCACAGTATATTTTCATAAAGGAAACGACTCACAAGGTTGACGGAATCTCGGGGACTGCGCCTACCTGATGAGCCCCAAGAAGGGTGAAACCGGTCGTGGGTTGTCGAATAGTTTTCGGAAACCTTGTGAGCAGTTTCCTTGACTGTTTTTTATTCATGAGTAGTCTTTTCCCGTGTCCCACCCTTGTTTGTGCCGGAATTTGGACTAAACTGAGCATATGGTTGCTCTATACTGATTCTGGTTTCTTAGGAGATTATCGGACGTCAGATCAAGGCTTAACATACACACTAATTGCTTCAAATATGTGGTAAGTGGCCCACAAGTAAATGTTTGGTTTCCTCTCCGTGATTTAGCATCAGAACTCATATCGTCAACGTTCCAAAGTTGAATTTTCAAATTTGAACATACCTTCTGATGAAGCATGGCTTAGCAGTCTTCTCGATTCGTTGTCGCAAGCAGTAATCCAGGTGTTTATGTGAGGCTATGACAGTTCATCGAAAATCTGACTCATACCAGCAGTTTTACCTTTATTTAGACGCACTCGTTGGGTGTAGAACGACAGGTGGCGGTTCTAGATGGCTCTTTTTTCGACCAGTATGTGTAAGTGTTGAACTTGGTCTGAGGTATGATTTTTGATCTACCCTAACATCCGTTGAACGTCCATGCTCACTAAAGTTATCGGGTCCCCTTGGCAGAATCGATGATCAGTCAGGCGAAGTCTTCTGACTGTTTCTAAGGAGGCAGATGATTTTCTGAATTTGACAACAGCTGGTTGGGCAAAGGATCAACCTGAACCGTTGGAGTGACGAGGCATGGTCATTGTAGGCATGGGTTTTGGGATGGTATAGAATACGGCCACGATGTCCACAATTCTTTCCGTAATTGTTAAGGACAAAGAAAGCTGCTAAGGTGAACAGTTAGTCTAAGGTAGACCGAGTGATGTCCAGTAAGAGAGTCGATCGATACAAAAGTTTTAGATTCGTATCTGCCTCAAATTGCCTCGCTCAGCGACTCTCTTGTTAAAGATACTAAACTGCTAAATCATAGGTTTCTACTAGTGAACAAAGACTGAATTTTTTCTTCGCTTCGAAACAGGCCAAGACACAATCGATAGCATTATGTGCTAGCAGGCAGTCGGCATGTAGAAAGAACATTTATTGCACGAAATTCTGAATGGTGAGTAACTCTTGCAGGTACCCGAAAGTAGGTTCAGGTTAAACAGTCAGAACAACCTGACAGCAATGATATTAACCTACCCTTCTTCAAACTCCTAAACCCTGTGTCTATACGGGTTATCACCTTTGTTATCGTTGATTTTTGTCCCTCTAATTTACTCAGCCATCAGTTACAGCGTTTTAAATGTTGGGCACGAACAATCAGCGCTTACTTCGTCTACGGCGGTTGAACAGTTCTGCGTGGTCAAGTGAAAAACCTTTTTAATATATCGGCAATTTAGGATGTGGCGTGTCAAACTAAGGCAAAGAGTTAAGATTTATCTCCGACCACTGACTCGGCCAACAACAGGGTGGAAAAAAGGAGTGTCCGTTGCACAAGCAATGATGACTCAAAACGATTGCGACATTCCAAGACGCAGACAATTTGAACACGCACATGTAGTCATTCAAAACCGCCTAATCGAACCGGAATCCCCCGATTGTATTTCCAGGCTCCTGGGACCCCAGGAAGAAATCATGAACAAAGGTACCGAATTCTCTGAAAAAGACTTTAAACTAGACGATTAAGAGGGCAACAAAAGTTGACTGCACCTACTCGAAAACAGAATGTGGTTATTTGTGACCAAGGACACTTCATGGCTTGTTTTTGTGCCTCTAGCCTAGCCCTGTGATAGCGTCCCACATTGCCTTGTAGGCTCCCTGCAGATCAAGTTAATGTAAACCGGAAATGTCCCCAGGGTCATCCGATCAACAACAAAGCGTTGACTAAGAAGCAGTGGCCATGACTATTTACCAATAATCTTCAGATATCTTGTGACGTCTTCCCCGACCCTGAAAAATAGAAGGTTGGGTACCCCAGAGGTAGGGGTTTTAAAAACCCGCAGTGCGACCGTGACAGCTTCGAAGTCCCTTCTTATATTGGCTCACGAATATTTGGAATGGTTAGTCCGATTTTCGTTTGGAATGCATTTGCGATCGGACAAAAATAACCAACAGAGTAGTCCAATCTGAAGCAAATTGGTACAAAATATCAGAGACATTTGTATCTACTGATGTCCGGACTCGGCTATGGTCTATTCTATATCGGTCTTGGTCAAATTCACGAGATTCCACTCATCGTTTGTTTGCCAATCGCAATGAATTCATCTGAGGGCCTGAGTCACGGCCAAAGTTCACAATTTGAAAGCGCCAACATTTCAGTTTTCAAGAAATCCAAAGGCAAATATAGGACTACCAATATCCTAATAGCAATGACTCCAATAATCGGTGATTAAACTCACCTGCGTACCACTGCGAGTACTCAAATTTTGAGGCTTCAATAACTATCGAATTTCGGATGTCATTTTCAAAATCGGCTGACAATCGACTGTGTAATCGGTCATCCTTATCGACAGCATAATATCATTGTTCAACACTGATGCCTTGCTACCGCACAACCATAATTTATTTCAAAGTTTCATTGTAAATAACAGAATAAAAGTGGGTGTTCACTGAACTTAAAGCTACCCAATCACAAACATTAGGAGACGTCTACACCTACAGACAATCATCCTGACAATCTGGATGGAGACTGACAGCAAGAATCCCATTGAAATCGATTGGCACCCACGTCTTGCTGCGTCTAAAACAATGTGCACTAAGGATCACGCGGACTCCATCCTTGAAGGAGGGACTCATCTACAGTAATCCATCTCTGCTACTCTGAACAGGCACGGAAGACAGAACCGTTTTAGGCAAATCATGGTGTGCGCTTAAATATCACACTGTTGTGTAACCAAGGGACTCCAAATTACATGTTTTTCCCGAAAAATAAAGATGAAAACATCTGAACACAAAGTAGTCAGTACACTGAGAATAAGGTTTTCTCCAGCTTTGTTTGATGACGTGATAACTTTGCTGCAGACTTATACCAGATGCCTCACTCCAAAGGGCGTGCTAACAGGTTCAGCTGCCTTAAGACAAATCAATATTATCAATACATCGGTACGAACAAACTCACTGCTTAACAAAGGAGTCCAACACGCTGAAATCATTGAATTCCATGAGGGCTTTATTTAGTTGCAACCTGTTGTTGAAAACATTCCTCCAGCATTTATTCGAAAAACTCTCTACTAATTGTACTTGAGTGGATCGACGGAGACAGTGCCGTTGTCATGCAAAATGTAGGTACAGTGATGTCAGTTGTCCTGAAGGAGGCAATATAGCCTCGTTTGAGGAGATCTGAGCTAATAGAATGCTGAGCACACTGTCCTCATTGAATCCATACGCCAAGGATATCACTGAAGTTAAAATGTGGCGTATCCGGATTACACCAACAGTGAAGCTCTTATGCAGTTATTCGAACAAGAGGGAAGTGGGTACGCACCTTAATTTGGCTGGGAGAATCAAGTAAGATCGCAAATTACCAGTCGGTCGATCAACAACGTTTTCGTGAAATCCCCAGAAAAGTCACGTGACTTGGGAGTTTTTTCCAGAGGATTTTTTATTCACTCATAATTTTGAACGGTGTTTACAATATATCTATGGCTTTTTTTCTGCCAATGTTGGTACGAAGCAGTGACAACCTGAGCAACCTTACGTACGTGGTTCATGCTCAGAAACTGAGGTGGGTTAACGAAACCGCCTGAAACCTTTTTCTGAACAGTGCGGTTTCAGCTAGCTCGACATTGTTTATTTTAGTTACAAATTATACCTAGAGATGTCGAATACAAGATCTGATTCTTCAATCAGGCGCATGAGGGGCATCTACAAAAAACATTCCACGAACTTTTCAAAAATCTCAACACACAGTTAAAGAACGTATGTTCAAAACGTAGTGTTACTAATCCAAATTCCATGAGCTTCTTAGGAGAAAAGTCGCATGCCTTTTATCCTTCCATCTGCCTTCAGCAAATAAGAAAACTGGTTGCCGTCCAGTGTAGAGAAGGTCTTAACTGGCGAAGAAACACTGAGTCCTTTTTACCTCCTCAGCTGCATTACTAAAAAACATTAATTTTACATCCTAAATAAGGATAGATAACAACAAATCGGAGGAACGTGGCCTATCTTAATGTCCGGTTCTTATATCCAAGATAATTTGATAGCTTGTGACAGGTTCTTTTATACGCGCACACTGAGTCGGTATTGATTGATTAACATGACCTCACTGACAGCTAAGAATTTCGAGTTGACATTGCGCAGTAAAGTTTTGAACTCTGTGGTGGGTCCAGTGGATAGAATGTGTTTGGCGATCGATCGATTGTCAGGTTCCAGCTTGCAGGCTATCGGTCGGTCGATTATTCACCTGACTCGAATAACAGAGCAAATATTCTCAGGTACTTTCGCCAATGTAATTCTCACCGAAACTGCATGTGAACTGGTACACAATGTGTAAGGCAGAGTGATTGAGCACATTGTTCACTGATTTTCCTCGTTGAGAAGAGCAGGATTAGTTGATCTGCTGGGTTTGTGCGACCGTTGTTTGTGCCCTATAGTTGTGGTTGGGTGATCTCCCTCAAACAGCAGTCTGATTAAAACTTCTTTCCTATTTACTGAGTATTCAGGCTCACACTTATTCCATGGCGCATTGCGGTAGTTGGTAAATTTCTCTGGTAGCCGTTAGAAATCAGCGCATCATTGTAAGGGAGGCAGTCTCAGAAACTCCCGATAGTTTAGTGTTTAAGGCGCAAAATTACTGCCGGAAAGTCCTTGGTTTGAACCCAAACTTCTGCATCTCGACTGCTTCTGTCCCAGCTTGGGCAACCTGGCAGTATCCCAGCCCTCGTGCTTCCTTTGGGTGGCATGGCAACTAGGCCCTGATGTGATGTTACAGCTCAACCGTTAGGGTTATTATCGTGCAATCACTGATATGTTTTAATTCCACATCGAACTAAACCCGGAGCGGACACAATTTTTGAATTGGAAAAGCTCGGATCCTTGGTAAACAAAGATGAAATAATCGGTGAATTCAAGCGAGACGTCAAAACGCACGCTAGAAATTTCAAATCTTCAGTACATATAAACAGCCACGAGTTTATCTAATTTCCAGAACCAGTTGACGGACAATTTAGTGTAGAACGACCTATATTGTAAGACTGCACAATACAGTACTCAAAGGTTATTGGCCAATTCTCCTGCTTGTATTAACAACAGCTATTGCCACAATAACGATTATCTGGCGGAAAGTTCATGCAATGACCACGATTTTTAAAATGAAACTCACAAGGAGGTGGGGGTGTAGGTACTATAATGTAAATACATATATACTCAGGCTGTTTTCAACACCTTCCACGGTGTTTACTATGTAANTTGTGCCATAAGTGAACTCTTCGACAACCAAATTATCGTACAAATGAGAGTATTTGTCGAAATGCGTCCAATTCGGGTTCAAATGGAACATGAGGAACTTGTAGACTACGCTTGCCTGATGAGCCAGCCCCAAGAAGGTCGGGCGAAACCGGTCGTGAGCGGTCAAAGGGCTTTCAGAAGCCTTATGAACCAACCGTATGCTCAATCTAAACGAGATTGAGTGCTTCTCGTTTATCTTTTCCCATTGCCGCTCTGAACATTTTGTTACGGGTTGAGAACCATAGTGTTGGACGTACATTGATATCTGCTGAGAAAACCCAAAATGGATTTTCTGCTAATTGAATTCCTTATGAAAGCATTTTTCACAGCACAATAATTTTCATTATTCGAACAAAATCACCACAGCATATCCCGCATTTGAAAGTGATTCCGAGTTTCGCAGGACACAGATCACAACTGGTGACACCATTTGACGTGTCTGAATCGATAGTGACTATTTTGTTTATAGTCTATTCATCAAGATTAGTAGATGACATTTTTCACCGTCTATTGCGGAGACCCTTGTTGAAAATTTGACAACTGAGTATCCGTAGATGAAAATACAGTAATTCGGGGAAGGAAAACAGACGTCAGCCAAACCCACCTAGCAGTCGTTCAAAACTCCGCTCTATACAATGCGGCTCACTTCCAGTTATACTTGGAAACTACGATACTTTCAAATCAGTACACAGCTGCAGCCTCTGGTCAGTATCGAAACAGAGTGCCTTTTGCCATTAACCAAGAACAAGGTGAAACTCTCAGAAAAAAAAACAACTTTTCTCGAAAACGTCATGACCTTCTAGTGAGCACTGGTTGTACGTTCTTTTCCGTGACTGGATTTTGCGTGAGGTTCACTATGGCCTGAAGAGGCCCTGTTATTTGAGCTCAGGATACTTTGTTCACACCTCTTTTGTTCAGGTGTGTGCTCCATAGATTGCTTTGTCGAGTGCGACATGCAAGGAAGACTATCGCAGTCTAGAAAGATTCTAATGAATCGGCTTCACCAGAGCTTACTCAGTTTCTCACTGAACGTTGGCTCTGATGAATGGACGTACAACAATGCAATTCCACGGAAGAAGGTCTTCAAAGTATGCTTCGTCAACGCATAAAGATTTTGTACTAACGATATGAGGAGGCAAGGATCGTTTGCTTACCTTTTTGGGGACCGTAGACACTAACTGCCGAGGAAGAGGGGAAATGCGGTTATATTTCCTAAAGTTGGTAGTAAAAACGTAATGCCTCTGCCCAAGAATTTAAGTAGCATGATAACGCCCAGTAAACACTTTACACTGTTTACAGAGATTGATTTCTGTTGAGGCATGGAGAACAGGAGACCGGCACTTTGACCGTGGGTGTTAGGTGGAGTTCATACCTTACCTAAATGTTTTGGATTAGTAACAGGTAATCAATCAAAACTGTAACGTGCATCGGGCAACTGTACATAAAGTTCAATAAACGCGAATGCCCATGCAAAGGCATTTCACTCAACAGAATCTGTCATTTGTGATAGTGTTTAACTGAATGTATTGCACGAAAGCCGCCCCGTGTTCAATTTAATACGATACTCAAGATATCGCAGTGTATTTTCATAAAGGAAACTATTCACATGCTTATTGAAAACTCTTGGACAGCCCATGGCCTGTTTCGCCCCACTTGGGACTCATCAGGAAGGCACAGTCACCGAGTTTCCGTAAATCTTATGTTCTACTTGAACACAAATCGCACTGATTTCAACAAATACACTCATTTGCATATCAGTT
>SJOL01007934.1:313069-323897 GCA_004794785.1 Opisthorchis felineus | reverse complement strand
ATCTGAACCCAGAAATAGTGTCATATTACAGGTGCATTTTAGTTATTACCACAGAAGTCCTTGATTAGCCTGAGTAATATATTTTATATCCAACACAGATTGGGTCCGTGGAACGAGGGTATTGATACCTGATAGTGAGGAATATCTTCAGTCACCGAAGCATCATTACACTCACCGAAATTCAGTTCTTCAGAATATTCCACTGGTAAAAGAGAAAAACTGATGATCAAGTTGGAAACTGGATACAAATTGTAAGTTTCTTGAACATTCGATGAAAACTTACCTTCTACGAGCGTTCTCTTAACACCTGTTTTCCGACAAAGAGACGGTAAGTTTTGGTGAGTGGTTTTCTGCACCGAATTAGGCGAAGAATAAATGTTCTCGTATAACTAGAAGTTGGTTAACTAAACAAGCTTACCGTTGTTTTCCACCCTGACTAGAAGAGCATAAGGATTTTGCGGGGAATTAAATTCACTAGCGATGACAGAACGTATAAAATAAAACATGGTAACAATGATGTGATTGATTATGTTCCTAATGGACTTTTGACCGTGTGGCGCTGTTAATAGCTTACACTACAGAAGCGCTGCAACACCTCTGAGTTACTCTGCTCCTCCTCTTTCACATTCATCTATCGTCTTATCGATCCGGAAAAAAATCGTTCACTCATGTGACGAACGATTTGAATCGATAAGTTGTAAGTGACAGTCGCGTGTGAATTTCACTCAAACAAACGCCCACAGAATCACAGGAATTGTTGTGGTTTGTATCCTTTTTAAGCATTACTAATCCTTCGATTACGTTTGGCATGTGACTGTTGGGCTCAACAAAACTGAATGTATAGGAGCGGTTTTTTCTCCTGATTGCGCCGTTAGTTGTTGTTGGTTTGTTCGCTTAGCTGGGCATTTTGATTGTAAACTTTTCATCACCAATCGAGATGATATCGTCATGGCGTTGTTAGGGCGAGTGGTGATCTGCGGGAGTAGATAGCTGATTATCCTTTGAGTAGTGTGTGTTAACATACGTGCTACTTGCCGGGGCTTGTAAACATTCTTGTGGTTTTTTGAGAGGTATTGATGAACACCTGCGGACGACTAACTCTACTCTCTTAATTTGCAAAAGGAAAAGCCAGGTAAACGTGCGCTTTCAACGATTGTTCTTCTAATCATTAGCATTCATGTAGAGGATTAAAACCCGCAATTGACGTGGTCAGGTAAAATCCGCGCGTAGATCAGGACACAAATCATCTTCGCAAGCTGCTAAGTATCTGGAGTGTGTGCGAGATATGGTTTGGTGTGTGTTATCTTCAGACAGACGGCAAAAAACGAGAACAGTTTGGCTGAAGGGAGTGGACGGTTTTACGGTGTGCAGAAAGTTCCAGTGTGAGGAGTCGGATGCCTCAGCAGTCGCAAGATTAGGTGATCTGACAGTTTTGGAGCTTTTAGTGATATTTCTTGCAAGATACGGAATTCTCTATCTCGGCTGAAAAATTTAAGCCACGTCACTGGTTTGGGTTAAAACAGGACTCTGGATTTTGCTTCCGCTTCCCCCTACGGGACCGGCTATCTCAGTCGCTGATATCCCGTCAGTTTCCACAGATGCCGCGTGTGCTGCCAGCCTAATTAACGGCAGATACGCAACTGAATACATGAACAAATACTGTGGCCAGCATTGACAATTTGTTATTATTTTTACAACGTAGAAGACATGGAGTTGGGAGGAGGCATCGGAGTTCAGTGACGTTGTACGCGGAACCTACAGATGCGGACGGACGTCTGGTCATTATGTCGGTTATTCAGTCGCCCCGTGAAACGGAGCATTAGAAACACTTGTTAGGGCTTGACTGTCTTAGTTACTTTTGTTTTTGTTCTGTCCTGGATATTGTCTGAAATAAATCAAGCAGGGTAACCGCTCTCCCTTAGGATAATTCAGTTAACATTTTCGAACATCATCAAAACCGATATTCCGAGCTCTTGAGGTCAAACAGCGCAGGATATTACCCCTCTGTTGTAGAGGGAAAAGCTACAAACATTCGGATACTCTGCAGTCCCCTTCGTCCTGTGCTACAGGCCTGGTCTACTGGCCCCTCCAAAAAGAAGATTTGATCGATAAATTCCCTTTGCGTGGCAGGACTGATTGCTACTGAACTGGTTCAAGACGCTACCTAAACATTGCTTTGAGAAGTGAGTTTTACCTTTTTACAGCTTAATCGTTCAACTCCTCGCCTTTTTATACAGATAAGGAACGGTCTATGATTTATCTCGTAATGCTTAAAAGATACCTATGAGCAATATAAGTGCATTTTTCAGATTTCATTGATGCCGCCAAAGCATTTCATGTTCGTTGCTTTTTGAAGATGTTTCCCCCATTTATCACCCTCAACGGGAGGCGAATCTACCATAGAATAATAAATTCCAGGAAACACTTCACTGTATTTGCACTGGGCATCACAAAACGTTGTGAAACAGTGTCGGAAGTCCTGCTCCACATAGACGTATTTCTCAATAAAAATCACGCCTTTGAGTATGGCAAAACCCCTTAATGAATAACCCCTCACTGTGGAACCCTCAATAAGAGTCATCCTGCATTTAGGCTCAGCTTTGAATTCCCCATAGGTTACCGGTTTAGATTTTAATTAAAATTGACGACAATCCACTTAAGCGGACAAAAGACACTGGAGGCAAGAAACCTGTTCAAATGGACACAGTGTCCCTCAGTTGTCTCCCGTTATTCACCCTCATGCTCTGTTCGTCCGGAGATGAATGAGTTCAGGCAATCAATGTGCTTTTGCAACGTGATTTTAGCAGCAAATTGTGGGAATCGTCTTCTGCTGAAAAAAAACAACCTTTTATTACATGGATCCGATTTTTTTGGGGCTGGTGTTCTTCGCTACTCATCTGACTGATCAATCTCTTACAAAACAAACAATCATAGATTACGGAAATGTTTTACTCGGTTCAGAAATTGCATCGAAATGAGTTGGGAATCCGACTATTGTTGAGCAGTCAGAGTTGTTGCCCGAGTTCCCACGACTACCAAGGAAGTCTCGGTAAATGGCAAATCACTCTCTCTGGATTCGTTTAGTTCATAGTTGTGAAGCAACATTGATCGATCACGCAGAAACGTCAGATGACGTGTTTCGTCTCGGTTAGTATTGATCAGTTGGTTGTATCTATTTGTACACCCAAGCAAAATGAGTTTTTTACAAAATGCTTTCATGCAGATCCACGTAGCCATTGAAGAGGGGCTTTCCTCATTTAGGAGGAATCTGGCGCTCTTTTAGGTTCCCTTTCAGTAAGGGTTGTTAGGGTGATGATTCTTTTTTGAAACAGTTAAACAAAATATTAATTCGAATGCATTCTTTCAGCGTACTCACTTTGCTTTCTAAAATCTATCAAAAAACCAAAGTTTAACACAACAAAAAAGCATTACCGCCTTATTAAAATCCATGGATACACCAATGTTCGTCGCGTTTGCACAATGTCATTTGAAACAGCGACGGAGAACACAAAATACTGGGGAGAAATTCATCAAGATCTTTTGATTTTAACACACGAAATACGGAATTTTAGTTACCCAAAGCCATGTGAAATAAATCTAAACTCAAGGGGGAACAACTAACTGCGCATGTCCTAGTGCGCGAGCGTGCTAAGCTCAACTCAATGTTTTGGCAAGAGGCTTCCATTGAGAGCGATCGGTAGTAGACCATCCTTCTGGCAAACGAAACTTTAGAGAGTTAAGCCTATCCACGAAAGTTTCTTCTTGCCAAAGTTCTTAAATCAATGCTGAGCAGGTCCCGCTCCACTTTCTAACAATCTGCGCTGAAGTGGTTTTGGATATTTGGACGATATTAGGGTTTGGGTTTTTGTGGATCTCACACCAGTACTAACTGATTGAGCTGACCGATATCAAGTGTCAGTCCACTAGCTACAGGTGTTATGTAAATGTGACGGGTCACAAGCATCCCCATGATCCGTTAATATAACATCCGTTTGGTAATTGGGGGAGAGTTTGTTCGAGTCCACTTCCCGGTACATGCATAAAAGTACAAACAGGATTATCTCAAGGTCTTTATTTATCCTCCAGGGGGTTCTAGGAGTCGGTTGGAAACCATAGAAACCATACACCGTACAAGACAATTCTACTGTGTCTCGAAAAAGCGTCCACAGACCAATGGGCACAATTGAAAACATTCTTTCGCCTATCCATCATCCCATCTATGGAGATTGTATAAATTCATGCCCTCCCTTGCTATTTTGTTCAATTTATCATCCATTCTCAAAAGAATAAATAAACTGACTGTGCCGCTGTGCAAACTGTGCTCGTTCGTATTTGTTACTGTCTAGAGCACTCAACTCACCGTCAGCTGTAACGAAAAATTGAAGTTGCACGTAAGTGAATAATTCCAGCAATACTTCTTCAAAGTAGCTTTCTGGGGGGGGGGGACTGAACGTTTAATCTCCTGGATTGCCTGACCTTGTGCTTCATTACTTGGTCCGAGATTGTGCTAGTTGTAAACCCGAGATAATTTTGACAGCCCTGATTATATTAATTCTTATGTAGGCAGCTGATACAACGATCGCATTTACTTGGTTGTTGGTCTGTCCACCAAGCTTGGCAGTTGTATTGCAAACGTTTCATCATCAGTCGATGTGACATCGTCAGTGAGGGGTTGGGTTGGATCGCATTAAGTTGCCACGACCACGACAGTTCTGCAGAGTTGCATAAAATTTACGTTGCAGTACACACTTCGTTCCAAGTCCAAATCGTATGTGGGCGCACAAAACCATGATCAATACTCCGGACGTATAAGTGAACGGCCAATTCTGCCTTACAAATCGGGTCGATAGAACGAATCAATATTGTGAAAATTTCAAAGACTACCACCGTATCCTGCAACACAGCTTAAAATGCTACGGATTAATTTGAGCCCCAGAGCCGACGTCGTAGCTTTATGAATGAGAAATTTTACCGCAATGATTTCATTAGATGAATGTGTGGACAATTTTCTGTTTAATTTTTCCAATTATTGTGTTTGTCATCGTTACAGACAGTGAAATAATGTCAAACACTTACAAAAATCCGAAGACAAGTCGACTGTGCAAACGAATTTTGGCATTATAAATTTGCAGAAACTATTTCCTCGTAAACAAACAAGTCTTGCAAGTGACTTTTCAATTCCCTGAAATAGGTGCTTAATCATGTATAGACGTAATACACTACTCACAAGGTTGCTGAAAATTCTTCGACAGCGCACGACCGGTTTCGCCCTTATTGGGGCTCATCATGTAGGCGCAGTCCTTGAGCTTCCGTCAACTTTATGTTCTACTTGAAACCAAGTTGCACGGAATTAGCTAAATACACTCATTTGCAAACAAATTTGTTTTTTTGCGAGAGACTCACCTGGAGCCCAGTTGAATCTCTCGTTTATGATGTTTCTAAGCAAGTGAATGTGCTTCACCAGGCCGCCTCATGTTTCAGTTGGTACGATATTCGAGATATCGCGATACATGTATGAGCGGAATACACTACTAACACGGTTGCTGAAATTCTTCGAAAGACGACGATTGGTGCTTAATCATTTGTAAATGTGATCGATAGTGTGGGTTGCCGGTAGTAGTCCACATTTGTCAGAAAGGAACGGTTAAATTACGCACACACAGTGGATGATATTCAAACTTGACGAGAGAAACTGCAGTCCCATGCCAAATTGGTGATGTTAACCGACCAACTTCTCCACTTCAGGAAGAGAAGAGGACTGCTCCTCGACGTTATTATCATCATCGTCATCATCGTTAACGGCTTCATCATCAGCAACATCATTGACAGCACAACTAAGTGAGAAAACAGGTACTCCACTATCCTACCTAAATCTAATCCCAAAGAAACCAATGACTACTTAATTCATCAAGTCACATGATACAATAATGAGGGTACGATCTGGAAAATATGTTTGGTGGTGCTGTTCGGTGACTGAAATCCCTATGAACTTAAACTGGATCATATGAACACTGTCCATTCTAACCCTCCGGAGTCAAACCACCAAACACATGTTTACTTTTAGATAATTCAGCAGATTGCATGGAAACATTGTGTACTTTATTTTCAAAAAGGAAACCGGTAGGACTTGATGCTTAGAGGCTCCTGGTATCTCATGAAAATCCAGGGAGTCTAGAACAAACGACTAGCTAGAAGGTCGCGGGTTAGTACCACCCCGGAGTTGTGCGCGATGCACCATATTTATCATTCCAGATAAATACGAAATAGATGTGGGGTGGTTTCCCGCCTTTCAGGGTGGATTTGCGTCATTTAAATGACGAAATCTCTATTTCAAAAACAATTCTTGACTATTTGCTCTCAGTATTCAAGAGCCTGTCTGTTTAAGACGGGGGCCCGAAATGTTGAAAACTCTGTCACTGAATTAGAAGTTGTATACCTAGACTAAAACACTCATCTGCATATCGATTTGACTTCCACGGAAGACTCAGCTGAATCGCTCGTTTACGATATTTTTTTAACTAAATATGCTGCACGAAGGCCGCCTCCCGTTTCAGCCGGTAAGATGTTCGAGATATCGTAGTATATTTTTATAAAGGAAGGTTACTGAAAACTGTTCAACCACCCACTACCGATTTTGCTCTTGTTGAGGCTCATCTGGTAGGCAAACTCCCCAAGAATGTTATAAGAGGGATTCAGTTTAGTCTTTCGTAGAAACTAAACTGATATGTATTTATCGAAATCTGCCCAATCTGGGTTCAAGGAGAACACGCGGTTGACGAGAACTCAGGAATGCGCCTACCTGATGAGCCTCAAATAGGAGTCGTATAGTTGTAAATTTGCCATCTGTCATGCGCACAAATTCATTAGAACAAAACAGTTATTTCTTCAAAATGGAGCTTCAGGGGAGAACCTGACCCTAAGCCCCATCTGAGTCTTCCCATCTATGGATCCCACATAATATTGTGGCCTTTGACAAGTGCTCATCTTGGTTCTGCTGACTGGAGTACCACACTTTTGGAAAATATCATCAGCTATTCTCTGGCGGAGCTAATCATCCACCCGTCCGTTTTCATCTGCTCGAAGCCGAGGAACTTGTGAAACTGCCAATTATGTTTTCCTCGATTCATAATCAGGCGGTTTTTTTGGAGAAAGATATATCTTTACAATGCATCAATGAGGACAGAATCATATACAACCTATTGCTATAAAGGTGACCTACCGATCTCAAGAACTTCACACTCTGTAAAGCCTCGTCCTAAAATGTCAAAAAAACGATAATAAACTGTATTCAAAGTCCAATCCATTTCGACCGTTCTTTCAAAATGTTGCGCGGCTAGTGACATATGCCGAAAATAGCGTCTGCTTCACCGAGATTCTCTTTGAAAAAGCTGTCTTCCATATAATTTAAGCTAAATTTAAAGAGGTTTTGCACCGTGAGTTTGAGACATATGCTAAAATAACTTCTAGTTTTGTCATCATTCGGCTTCCGATGCCCTATAATCAGTATCTAAAACCTCCGTGATTGCATCTGAATCAGGTTCTATGGTGCAGGATATATTGTTTTTTTTTTGTGGCGTTTTGCTCAACGAGACCCTTAAGGGATGACGCTACTCAAAGAGATATTTGATTACGTTACGCTTCCTCCAAGATTTGTAGCTTCACGTCCAGTGTGCTACACACCATATTAACGGCAATAGTAACTACGCATGACAAGGTGCGACTCGTTTTCTCAGTCAGTACGTTCGTATATTATACACTATACTCATTCATAAGTAGTATGTACTTAGATTTTTCAAGCAACTAGCTAAAAAAATTGGGTAATAAGGAGAATGGGAGAAATAGAGTTAAGCAAGCCGATCCTAAACGCCATCACATGAAGATATCTGTTCTTGTTAACCAGAAAATGGGGTTTAAATATTCACCTGACATATGTAAATTTCGAAAAAGTAGATGATCTCTTCCACGAGCAAATTAGACCTTCACGGTGCCACGTTTGAGGCTGTTTGTCAAACAGCATTCAGGTCTGGACGCATATAAACGGTTCAGTAGTTAGAGCGTGAATTTACTGACCAAAAGGTCCCTGGTTCAAACCCGACCTCTGCCTCTTGACTTCCTCTGTCTAGGCTTGGGCAACCTGGCAGTATCCCAGCACTCGTGCTTCCTTCCGGTGGCATGGCAGCTAGGCACCAGAAGGGTGCTACAGCTGAACCACTTGACTATAAATCTACACGATGACTGATTTCGACCGAAGTTGAAAGATAATGTTTTCAGAGCACGATAAATCAAGTTAAACTTTTGCTTTAAACCCAGCTGTGCCCGGTTAAACGATCAGGTTGTCCACCAGAATCAAGAATGTTTTGAGCAATACTCGGTTTCATATAACGGGAATACCGTCAACACATCTATGGTGTTTTCCATTAAATCAAAAAATGTCATGTCATGTGCAACTTTTGGATAATTAATAGCTTTGAACTACTAGAATCTGGTCATCACTGAGATCATCTCGGTCTTTACCTTATTCTTTGCATCACCAAAGTATTCCCACTTTCACGTGGATAAAAAACACAAACTTCCTTTCCACTTACCTTTTTCAAAGGTCACACTCTCTGAATAAATAACAGCGTAGAGGTTTTTAAGAGAGGTAAAACACGACGGAAAACAACGATATTAACAGAGAGAACAATGTGTCAACACACCCAGTCCAGGGGATAAAATCACCAGCAAAAAAACTGGAAGCGAAAACATTGTAGGCCCGTCCACAATTCAGGTATATCTCAGTTGCCTAGTGGAGCTACACGAGACTATATACCTAAATGGTGAGGTCGGTGAACAAAACTTTGTGGTCATTGGTCAAAAGACTTTAACAAATCAGCTGGACACTGAAAACTCTCTTACTGTGTCTCCTTCTTACCCTAGTTGAATTCTGTGAACGAGAATGTGAATTGACATGACACATGCGATTCTCACAATGCTTTCTGACAATTCCGCCCTTCTAATACCTAAAAAATGCCTTTGCATTGGACAAAGGACCGTCAAAATCTACGGTTTGTATGCATTTTCTTGCAAAAACGAACGTAGACATTCTCACGTATATTAGTGCATCAAACCATTTCATTGTGCCTATGACACACGTCGTTTTGTCTAGATTCATTTGTGAGGATATGTCCTATGAGTGTGTAACCTCGCGACAGATTTCCGCATAAATTAGCCTTGAAATCAGCAACTAACAAACCATATTACGAGTTTAACGGCATCCCAATGTGCCTTTTGCCTGCTTACCTAGTCTTTGTACCTGAGCCCCGGCATTCATCACGATTTTAGTTAGATTCGTGCATACGAAACAGTGTTTCTTGATGTTAACAACAAATCCGAAAGTTGTGTTGACGTACCAGTTACTCTGTTCCCACAACTTAGTTTGGCTATGATATAATCCATTTGACCCCGATGTGTGCATCCTCTCCGACACTTTAAGTTTGTTCCCTCGAATTTGTCTAATCATGCAGGTGATTCCTGTCTGGCGTCACATAAAAGTGTAATGTATCGACAAAAATGACTAACCAAAGAAAATAAGCTTAGTTCGCTGCTGAGTTTTTATCAATCGTGATTAGAGTTGGAGTTATTGATACGCGAGATGGCTCAGTGGTTAGAGCGCAAATTTACTGACCAAACGGTCCGTGGTTCGAACCCGACCTCTGCCTCTCGACTTCCCCTGTCTAGGCTTGGGCAACCTGGCAGTATCCCGGCCCTCGTGCTTCCTTCCGGTGGCACGGCAGTTAGGCATCAAAAGGGTGTTACAGCTGAACGATTATTATTTTAGCAATATTATTAATACGCTTTGGAACTCGCTTGGATGACGCACAATCAGAAGGCAGTATTTCCACAGTTTCTCGTCTGTTGGCCACCTTTGGTTGGCTCTTATCGGTACATCAGCCAGCCCATGAGTCTGAAAAAGTAATCAAGCGTACGTGGGGACGAAGGCGGATGATAGTGATTATTCTGGTGAAGTTGATTAATATCGGTGAACTGCGAACAAACATATCAAGATTTTAAATTTACACTTTTGATGACCATGATTGCCGTAGTGTGATCCCTCCTCCACGTTGTTCTCTCCAAAAGCTGGTGGGTGGACTAATGAACTACCAAAGGGGCCAGGAAATCTCCGGCAATTTTTTTAAAGTCAAGAATAGCAAGGCGGCTTCATGTTTTATCAAACGAGAGCCAAGGTAATTACTGCTTACGTCCGGTATGCCCTCTTGCTGCTGAGTAACCAGACTGACGGTTTATCTTAACGTACAAAGCATTGCTTCTATGTTTCGTGCGCATTTCAGCAAATCATGATATCCAGTTTGGAGGGTTGACTCAAAAGCTGTTGGTCATGTTGCTCCGGAGAACTCTAAGGCGGTTGCGGGACGCCTAGAATTCATGTTTACATCACTCTCGTTTGGGCAGTCCTATCTCCACGAAGTGTACAAAACGGTCAGTAAGAAACTGTGAACTAACAAAATCTGATTGCTGGCTAACTAGTCGAAACAAGAATAGGAAATATCCTGAAGATGTAGGCACATGGTGTGAAGCTTACAAGCTTCCTGATATGAGTGAGTGTAACCAAAACTTTGCAAGGACATCAATGGGTCTGTTGCATAGTGTGTACACTTTAGAAAGGAAATCTTCACTGTAAAGCCTCGAAACATAATATGGAGATGCATGCCGAATGTAATCACAAAGTATACTAGATTTGTGCCTAATTGACCGTGTGCTGTAGAAGGCTCCGTGAGGCGTCAATTCGGGCCTTCCTCGAAGCTCAATCTTCTAGTGCTGCACTTCTATT
>SJOL01007934.1:284143-309445 GCA_004794785.1 Opisthorchis felineus | reverse complement strand
GCAGGGACACTAACCGTTACAATGGAGAAAATGGGGTGGTGCAACCAGCCAATCAAGCTCGAGAAGGTCAGACCACAACGCAATGCCAATCAAGGCCAGAGAACAAACTACTAAAAATAGAAGGCGTTGGGATAGCCAATCAACACAAAGGAACGCAGACCACCACGCAACAAAGATTAGAAACGGACCAATAGATTCACAAAAATCGTTACCCCCCACGTAGCCAATCACGTTAGAAGATAACAGATAGTCTTCAAATGCTATATAAACGCACGCAGACAAGAAAGAAGTACCCACCCAACTGCGCACTGATGATGTCTCCTCGTATGGTGACGAAACGTTTGCAAGCCAATTGCCGAGCTCGGCGAACAGATCAACAGCCACCTGATGAACAACCAACATCGGGTATCAAAAGGTTCCCTTGGTTGAGTCCTACTTACATCTGCCTGGTGCAGCACATTCAGTTGCTTAGAAACATCGTAAACGAGAGTTTCAGCTGGGTTCCAGACGAGTCACTCGCAAAACCAAATTTGTTTGCATATGAGTGTATTTCGCTTTTGCTAAATAATTTTGAGGTGGCTGACTGATCCAGCCCTATGGAGTAAATAGCATTATGTAATTAACATGTCTGTCTCCCTGAGATGGTGTTTCAGGAAATCAGCCACCAGCCAGGAAACGTGATCTGCTTGTTGACTGTTTTCCATACTTATTGTATACAACGGCATTCCTCGCTACGTTTTTCCCTTTTGTGCCCATGTCCCTCATCTTGTGATAACCTGAATGTAAAAATTGTAACTTTATGATCGCGTGTGAGTGTTACCATCTTGTGGTCACTTTGTCCAGAGTGGGTGTTGACTTTTGGTAGGCGTGTTGTTTTCGGCTTACCTATTTGTGCAGGATCCCATCTGGACTTGGAATTAGTTAACCTGGCGTACTCTCACTGTTTGAGGCTTACGCAGCTTTATTTTATTTTATCATGTTCATTATTATTATTATTATTTTATTAGTGCTCTATTCGTAGCACCGCAGTACGATTTGACTTTATGGGTTTTGCGCGTAACTCAAAGTGGCCCACATGATTGGTGGGAAAAAAATCAATACTAATTAAGCTGCCTACCTGTGAATTAATGAAACAACCGGTCGGCCACGAGCAGGTAAATGGCACAGTTCGAAATCCCCTCTGAATTTGTACAGGCTAGAATATCCTTAAATGCAGGTGTGACCAATGTTGATCGCTGTGTGACGTGTTCCGTCATCGTGGACGAATGTTTTTATTCAGTGTTTTCAAAGCGCAGGTGATCATTAAAGATTTTAAATCATAAGCTTTGGGCCATTCATTTTAGTGGTTAACTCATAACGGGTTCCACCAGGATATGTGATGATAGTGTCCGTTTCCACCGTGTCAGCGACGATCGAGAATGGAGTCTTATCTAGATGTCGTTAATCTTGGCAGTCTGTGGTTTTGTTCTATTCGACCTTTGGGAACTCTTTGTTATATCCATAACTGTAAAAGACGTATTAAAAGCCGAAAACTCCATAAGTAAACCATTGAACTCCCCATTCAGTTCAGTGACGTCTTTGGTTCTGAAAAGGGATTGTATGCATACTTTTTGGGTATGAGAATACCTCCAGAAATAACAGCGGGTCCACAACTTGCAGGTATTCAGCATTCGGTTGGCTAAAAAAATTTGTAAGTATACTAGTTTAAGTTATCTACGAGCCTCAGCGATATCCCATATTTGCAAAAAAGCGGCGGATATGGACCACCAGCTGAACATCAAACAAGCTCAAACCGATCCTCTTTGGCTTAAAGGATTTTTATCGAACAGGCACACCTGAAACAGCTTCTACGACCGTCAAAATTAAATACCCTGTTTTGGGTGTATTTCTTTCGGGATAAAACTATCACACAAGGCCTTTTCTTCTTCTAAACATTTTCGCGTGCACACAGAGCGAACTAAAGATCTAAGAATAGTTTCTTTGGATTTCTCAATCTTCGGCAGCTGAATCTGTCGATTCGGTTGACAAACTAACCTTTGCCAAGAGTCCAGCTGAGCATTGATGCACAGCTTCCAGAGTAAAATTTCTTTCCAGCAGCAAGCAAATAATGTAATAATTGAAGATGGTAACACTAATCTTCTCAGGGTCTTGCATAACAGAAAAATTCGAAAAAATATTGGTGATTTCGTCCTCAAACTGGATGAATAAAAACGTGGGCGGAACCAGTTTGCGAAAACTAAGGTTCTGTATGAAACGCAACAGCTGTCGATGAACCTACCGCAACAAGTGAGTGTGCATCATAACTGTTACTGGGTTTTCAGGTAAAAACAACTCGGCTTCATCATAACAGACTTCAGTACGTGCTTGATCATATCAAACCAGGTGTCTGGAAAGTATGAACCATCCGGTGAAGACTAAAGTGCACTTTTCCGCAGGATGGTTTCCTCCAATACTCAGTGTTTTCCCTGAAAAGATCAGTCTAGAGTGGTTCGTCTCGTGGGCGACGTTTTTATACGCAATGCAACAATGCAGCTCTGAAAAAGCTAGTCCCCGCAATGAATCGTATCTCTTTTAAACCCTTGGTTGTCCTTTGTTTCAACGGTTTATTTCACCGGAAATACTGCAACATTTAGAAGTGACTTTTGGTTAAATAAACTTGTTTGTAATTGGCTGTTCACAAGATTGACGAAACATCGGTGAACACGTCTGATTTATGATTCTCAAAGAGATTAAAACCGGCAGTGGACTGAGGACTCATTCAAAACAATGCCAGGTCAAGTGACGCTCATGCGTCAACTGTGACGCAATCTCAGACGTATTAGCATAATTCCACCAGTTTCTTCAGTCGTCATATACGATTTTTATAATAGAGGTAACCTAGGAAATTCTCGCCGGAATTTTGGCCAAATAGCGCATACGTGCGTTTGACGGGATATAACCAACAGATTTTATCGATTCCAAAAACCGCTAATACAAATCGGCTTTTTAAATTCAAGGGGTTTCCTCCACTCACAGAACTGCATTAATCAAATTTATGAAACACACGCACCTTCTCGTTTGACAGTATGGATGGCTACTTTTCTTTGTGTTTTGGACGACTGACCTACTTGAATGTCGTCCGTTGGGCCATTTTCCTTTACAGAGTCGAGCATCTCACGACGGACGACCTTCAACACGGACCAATTTCCAACTGAACGTAGACCTACTTCCATCATGTGGATGATTTCGCAGCAAAATGAGTCATTCCAGCAACTGCTTTTGAAAAACTCCAAATCCTTTATTCTGTGAGTGACGATCACCCTCGAATGGTTCTCGGGGCACAAAACCAAATATTTTCGTTCCGCTTAGTTTATTCTCAAGAGTATATTTTGCATATTTGTCACCTGATATGAAGGCTTATCAGAGAGGGTTAATTCAAACAAGCCAAGAGTCTAGTTTACTGGGATAATTGGATCCTATTTGTGAGTAACAAACCGAACAGCTACGTGGGTTATATCTTGTACCAAACAAGGAAAATGTCGATGAATCCACTCAAATACAGCAGCCAGGGTCCCAGAAACAATTTGGTTTGATAGTGTCATACTGACATGATTGCTATTCAGACTACCTTCACTAATGAGGCTCTGAATAACGTTCATTACTGCAGTTTGACTGACTCGCTAAACTGCTGTGGCGCGATTGGTCAGACAAATGTATTGATCTACTTTATCAATTCTAATATCGTTGTTCACTCCTAAAAATAGGGCAGATTGATCCTCGGCTGATTTATTTACAAAAATAGAGGAGTTATAAGGTCCAGATGATTTTCTTTTGAAGTTCAGTCTGTAGGTTAAAGTACAACGACAAATTGCACAGCATTCCAGTACTTTGTAGCAGTCAACAACAGTGTACCTCTCACGATTTACTTCGGTGAATCGGATAACCAACATCCTGATTACATCTGTTCATGAGCATGGAAACCATCTGGGACCTTGACGAGTTGCTTACTTAATTTTTTAATAGTATTGTAAATGACATGTGATCTGGTATTGACCGGGTTCTCGATTGACGAAATTTCTTGTTACCACTACTCCACCAGCACAAGCTGAGCACCGCTGAATTAGTACGAACAAAAAAGGGATGCTGTTCACGCTGGTTTACCCGGCGCTCAAGCGTGAACACAATCGCTTTTTCGGACGTGATAGTTCAGCATACTATGGTGGACTACTGACAACACATCCGTCTCGCATGTCAGATATGCGGAGTTGAACTCCCCGCAAACCCAAGGATGTGTACTGCCGATTAGCTCTAATCAGAACGAAATTCGAATCCCGTTCTTGTCTCCTTTGGCGTCAACTCACCAGAACAATTGCTCCATGACTGGAGCAGAACTTTTCACACGAGTGTGATGTGAAAGCGAAATTTCATGTGTAAGCAGGCTTCCGACGCAGCGCGAATCAGTGAAGTGTAGAACGGATTTGAAATCCGGCGCCTTGTTCAAATTAATAAGGCTTCCTCAGGATTTAGTAAGATTCTGTCCTAATTCGCCCAAAAGAGTTTTCTAGCTGTACGTTTCTGTCACCTCTTTAGCCTTCGACGTTTCAAGTTTACAAAATGAGGACGTCGGTAAACGTGGCCAATTAGCTAATGATAGAAACTGCCATCATAAACGACTAACAAGGCATCAAATATTGCCGGCATACATGTCGATTTCCAGCGTTTTAATTAACCAAACAAAAACGCCGAGTGGAATCTCTCAACTTAATTAAGAGACATGATTCCGCATAATTATCCGCAGCATCTGGTAAGGGGAGGCGAAAGTAATGAGAAAGAAAATAGTACACAATAAACTCTGGAACAGAGATATAAGAGATGGTCAAACTTTTTCGGTGAGAATGTCAAACGGCATACACTACCGACCGACCAACGTTCAACTCATCGATGTGAAAACAAGAGCCCAGTCTGGTGCTTTCCTCAATCAGTCAGTTGACCTTTTCAAATCTGGAGTGCACTGTAGATTTCATTTTTAGCTGACATTTTGCCATATGGCTTAATGTCCAGGCTGTTTGACGGCTCCTCACAAACGGAAAGGAAGCTTTAACTTATACACTCATCTGCATACCCATTTAGTTTTGGCGGGAGACTCGCCTGAACCCCAGCCGAATATCTGGTTTACGGTGTTCTTCAATGAAGTTTGTTTCCAAAGCGAATCAACCTATCTGCATCGAGGTAACAAGGCCGAGTACATGCACGGATGGACTGCAGATGTGAAGAGATACCAGTTCGAGACTTTTCTCGCCAAAATATACCATGAAACCGTCTTGTACTGCAGCTCAGTAGATGAGGCATGTCACATGGGCCGGAATTCCATTCATACTTAAACCGGTTTGTCAAACACTTAATGGACCACTTGCAATAAAGCGCAGATCAGGTGTTCGCCTGTTTTTCACAAAGTTTTCGTGGGGCGGACGGAGCTCAAATGACCCACATCGTTCGGGGCTGATGTTGTGAGATGCGTTTGTCTACAATCAAGTTGACATGAACGTGAAACGGGTTTCCAGGTTAGGGATAACATCAGCGATTTAGTGAACACTAAGGGCTAGCCCGCCAAAAGCCATTTACTCAAGCTTTTGAAGGACCGGCCGTCAAATTTAAGCATATTTATTTAGCTTCGTTGATGAACTTGTCGAAAAAGTAATGTGTGTAATGGGGGGACAAACGGCTTTTTTGCACAAAATGTGGTTTTGTGGTACATGAAATTGTGAATTATGGGTATCTTCGGTGGCATCTTTCACTGCCTTTCACAGCTCCCAGTCAGCTACATATACTTCGCTGTGTGCCCACTATAGACACCAGCAGACCGGGTTCCTCCAAATGACTCAACGTCTTTCCGTTCCTTTGGAGCTTGTGCTCATTGCAGTCAGTATCACACATCGGCCTGCCAATTCCCACAAAATGCTTCTACTTCCGGACGAGCAGCTTCAGATCTACCGCGATCTTTGGTCTACTGCACTATGTCCATTACTTAGTTTCTAGTGTTATTTTAGGTAGTAGTTCATGTAGTTCATTATTCCGTCAGGACTAGGGAGACTCTGCGGTCGACTTCGAGAAAACTGTATTTCAATATGGACGTATTTCAGACCACATCACAAGAACACAAGTGCGCGTTATTCTTTACGCTCTGCAGGCTCAACAGTGCACTGAATATAGACGTCCTGGAGGTGCTGCGGCACACAGGGGGCTCGGGTTCTCTGCGTGGTTGTTCACCGAGTTTGGTACTTGGATTGCAAACATCTCATCACTAGTTGAAGTAACATCATGAGTGTGGAGTCGGGTGACGATAACACTCACTGACACACTGATGGTGTCACCTTGATTGGTGACGAAGCGTTTGCAATCCAAGTCGGAGAACAGACCAACAGCCAACAGAAGTATAGCAAGCCGGAATGTGGTCAACTGTGAACAGAGTTAACGTCTAGAATTTAGACCAACGTGTAGAATATATAGGTTTTGTGCATTGCTGATCAAAAAACGTCGTGCTGCTTTAAACTATTACAACGTTAGTTGGCTAACCTAGAGAACAATTTAGCAATTGGTCGGAAACTGAATTTTTGAACTAAATTTCCGAATTATTGATCCATCTCTAAGTATTCCTTCTGATAGGATCATGCCAGTGACAATAAGCCAACGGGGATGAATGAGGAAAAACTATCAATACGAAGGTTTTGTCCATGTGTGTCTGAGGCTAGCCGGTGGCAAGGATTTTGTGCAGCCATTAATCCGGAAACAAAGTGGTAAGGCAGGGAATGAGAATACGCTCGAAAGACCGCAATTACTCACATACAATGAAATGACGGGAACGTGAAATTTTGGGGCACCGACGCTTTTGGTTTGCCTTGCCGGAAGGGACCTAAGTCACTGTGTTCTGTAATCTTTGTCCTCCCAACACACACATGAAAATAGTAGCTTTAATGAATGTGCTTTTGGACAGTTTGGACTGAGTCCTTGTTGCCGTCGACATGATTAGCCTTCAAAAATAGGGCTGATAATCGTAATACACTACTCATTAGGTTACTGAAAACTCTTTGACAGCCCACGACCGGTTTCATCCTTCTTGGGGTTCATCAGTTAGGCACAGTCCCCGAATTTCCGTCAACTTTATGTTCCACTTGAATCAAAATTGCACGAAATCAGCGAAATACGCTCATTTGCATTTATATTTGGTTTTGACGAGTGACTCACCTGGAACCCAGCTGAATCTCTCGTTTATGATGTTTTTAAGCATGATAAGATGTAAAACTTGCACACCAGCGTTATGTCCGGAAATGGCAGGTGGTTCTTGAGTGGGCAGATGTGTTCCCAAGAATTTTCCTTATATCAGACAAGTGCATGCTGATTTCCGGTGTACCTGGGTGTAGAAATTTAGTTGCGCACGCAAACCTATTGTGCAGCTCTGGTTAGTCATGGCCGACCAACGGGTGAAATCCATCGAGGCCGATAAGCTTGCAACACATCCATATATAAAACCAGTCTGAAGGGTCCATCGCAAGTCCATCTCATGCTCAAGGTCATAGTTTTGTTTGTGTGTACAATGCCTGTTAGTTCAGTATTTACCTAATTATCAGCTGAACTTAGAAATCTGGTAGAGAAAATCCTTGTGTTGTTATATTCCCTGCATTCTTTCACGATTATGTCACATAGGCTAAATCTTTTTCGACCGATCACCGCTGGACAATGATAGTTTGATTTGAATATTTAGGAACGTGAAACCATAGACCATAGACTTATGTGCTCGAACTTGAAACGCGAAAACCGGTGATGCGCGCAAGTTTAATCCTGAAACCACATCCATGGAATGCAAGGATCAAAATCCACAAAAATAGGAGAATAGTTTCAAACGAGGTAGATATTTTTCACCATGCACGCTTGTTGGCTAATCAAAACGTCCCGGCAGGGTTACAATTGAAATCATGCAATGATTATGGCCACGTGGCTGCTCATTAAGTGATTGACGAATGTGACTGTCGACTGTGGTCCCCTACTTACTCTATTCCAATTTCCTTGCCCCCGATGGAAGTTTTGTTTTCATCATGCACTTAAAAGTACCTGTAGCTCGCAAATAGGTGAACAGCCTGATTCCTGTTGGTCATACGGCTACTTAGCACGGGCAAATCTACAGACCGATTGAACTCTAACAAAGGACGAGAGTTAAGGATGTCAGAGCTTAGGAGTTGTACTGTGTAAGAACGGTTGACTAGTATCAACAAACTCCAAGCGGAAAGTATGACATATGAAAAATCTTTAGTGTGGTACTTGACCAAGGATAATATACTCTAGCAAGTTAGCTTGCGACCATTTCGTGGCGGCCGCTTTCAAGCAAGTCAATAAAAATACTGGGCCGTGTCTTATTGGCGTACTGAAGTTGAGTTTGGATAAATCTGTTTAGTGGATCTTTACTGGAGCGAAATTTTCGCTGCTCCGAGACACGAAAATTGAAAATGGGAATAATAACAGATCACTGGTTTAGTGGCGAGGTAAGCTGACTTATACGAGGCATGCTTGTTTCGTTTACACGCAAAAGGAGTGTACGGCAATTGGCGTCCACTTGGTACACACAGAATCTTGCCATGAAAATTCGTTATTCGTACGTGTAGGCACAATTGCACGTTATGATGTGTATTTATCTTCTAAACCAACCAGTACTGCTAGGCAACACCATTCCATTATGCAATGGTCCGATTATTTATCCACAAAGAGACTGATTCTGATTGTTAGATGATCTTGGACTGACTTCACCTTCAACTGTGCGCTGTGGGATACTCTAAATTTGGGTCAACTCCCGACCATCATAGATTCTTCAGATTGTGTTGTGGTGGTGTTGTGTGGTGGTGCGAACCGCCACAGGCACCGCCTTTTTTCGACCCATAAAGGTTGCTTCTAGTTTCTGGTGGAGTGCCGCAGCATGGGGTTCCCTAAATATGAAACTATGCTGAATTCTGTGGGTTAGATGGCCACCCGATTTAAAAACACAGAAGTCCTTTAAACACTTCATTCCGTGCCTTAAAACTTACAAACTGGGGGGTCCGTCGTCTCGTTCAAGGCTATAACCCGACGGCTGAAAGGAATCTGACATGTGTTCATCATCCAACAATGTTTTTTTGTATTTTCATATATGGTTTGTGAATCGGTCGTTTTTATTTTTGGATATTCACTCATTTTTGAATTTCCCAATCAAACCTTCGTCATGCAAGTTTGGTCAGTTCATTTCGAATGGTCGAGAAACACTGCGCAACTGCTTCATACTCAGTGACATCAACATAATTGCACATTTCATGAATGTCTGAGGCGGTTCAAGCCAGCCAATAAACCGTCCTGCCGCGAGCAGCTAATCAGCAGCGTGACAGCTTTGAAAGGACGTACCACCATTCAGACTTCGGCAACAGAATTCACATCAATCAATCACGTTCTGACTATACCCTCGGGTGACTTCTTAGCTAGGGGTTCTAGTGTCACGGGAATTATTCATCCTTCTGGCCTACTCACTAGTCCTAGTAAGTGTGGGAAAACTTGGATCCAAACCGGCACACAAATGCTCAGAGTATTAGGCCGCTTGCCGGGTTACAACCATGATGAGCTGTGATTCGCTGAAAGCGTGGACCCAGAAGCCAATCATGATTCACTATCCGCCGAATGCCGGTTACCATTGGCGTGCCAAGAGGTCGAAATTTCTAGAGTGGTGTCTCCTCACACACTTCAAATACGAAGCGCTTTACATCTGTTTTTGACCAGATTTCGGAAGTTTACCATATGTTTCGCACCGTAGTTTTTTTCTGAAGCGCTAGCCTGGAAGGTTCAAACTGGGAACTGATCTGAGACATTACCGTCATTACAACCTTCCTGCGCACTCGGCGAAAATGCCTTTGGCGTTTGTAACTAATCTAATAATTACTTTTGTGTTATTTATTGGTCAGCTGGTTTCTTGTTTGCATTTTATCTTATTTTTAGGAAAATAAACCCACGAAAAAGCCTTTCATGGAGGCATTTCTTAGGTTTTTTTCTAACGAGCAGGTCTACAGGGCACAATGGCTTTTTACGTCCCCTTAATTGAAGTTCTAATAGCTGAAAAAATCAACCTATTCTGATGCAGTCTCATGTGAGAAAACACGTCGGTCGTTTTGAACCAAAATTAATTACCAGTACTGCGTATGGCTCACAGCGAAATGATGGATTATCAGTGTAGTTCTGGAATGCATAAGTGGGCCTGATGAAGTGGAAGTACTTGCGACATGGTGATATGTCAGCTCATATCCAGTTAAGGTGGCGTGGAGTTAGAGTGAACACCCGGGTGGTTTATATTTCAGAAAAGACCCAAAGGTCCAGCTAATTTGGTATAGAGGAAGTGGTTCTGTTTGTCTTCTACAAGTGAGTGGTGCGCCTGCATGAGCATCCAGTAAAAACCGAAACGACGCATGCCGGTCAAAAGCTTCTAAAATTATGAGAAAATGGGTGGTGAAGTGAAAAATCAGACATTTCCAAGCGCAAAGCCAATGGGGTTACTGCGTGAGACTGGGTTAACTTCGTAAAGGAAGTTAGTTAAGTTGCCAGCAGAACGAGCTGAAAGTGCAGTAGACCCACGAGCCGTTTAAACTAAAAGGCCAGATTTAACGAACTTGAATGAAAAACTTGAGTCAGTAACGTTTGGGTCAAGTTTAGCGGAAAGTTGACATAAGTATGTAGGCAGCCAAAGCTTAGAGTGGGCAGCAGCGTGGGCAAATGCATGAAGAAAAATAGGCGCGAACGCGCCGTTTTCCCGACTATGACAAGTCCATGCGCCGTTCCAATTTTTATCCTTTATGCCACCTAAGGGGAACCATGCTTAAAGCTGTTGAGCACACACTATGAAGTTCTGTGACCAAGGGTCTTTAGGTTGACCAAAATGGCCCCATTGTCCCATCTCAAAGTTTTCCTCACTAAACCGCTTTCGTACTTGCTTCACAGTTGACCGGTTTCCTTTGATGCTCTAGTCCTGTTGTGCTTTAAACTGCCGACAACACTGGTTTATAGGAGCACGATGAAATTCCCTTTCCATCAACGAGGCGAAGGTTATACAGCCTTGCTGAATACGCTTCGGCTTTTACTCGAGCTGTCCTCCAAAACGAGCTTCATCCCAATGTCCCGTGTTAAACGCAATAAAAATTCAGGCAGCTGAACTTCTGCCGGCCTTTCTACTTTTCACCTATCCGTGGTATTCGTAAGGTCATGCTATACGCCATTCCCTCTCCTCCACTGATTTCCATAACTTTAGAATTTTTACCCCTTTCTACTTGCCATAATCAAAGCAACACTGCCAAATATGAGCACACCAGCTATGGTTTGATGGAACGATACTGGGAGGCTTATAACACAGAGGTGCAAAGACGGTAGCAGCTTTTCATTACTTTTCACACTTGGAACACCTTTAGGCTGTGCACCCACAAGACCTCTAACATTTGATCCTTCCACAATGGCAACCTACGTATCAGCAATCTTAAAGCCCCTCGCAGCTGAATCATTGGTGCCACTACACGTAAACTTCCCTTCCTATTTGCTCTAGCCTTTCTGAATCTGCTATCTCCAACTTAAATCGTTTTGCTGCTTCGAAACGAGATACTGATAGTCTTCCTTGCTGGGCTTCTTCCCAAATTAGTAACGCGAATCTCAATCTCTATTAAGTTGTTCATCCGTGTAAGAGTGCGGGTGTCTGGCAGAGAATTGGCTGGCATTTTGAACCCATTCTAACGAGCCATTATCAGTATGTTCCTCAGTTGCAGCAGGTGACCTGATTACCTAAATAATGCGACTACTTCATTCCTCCATTTAACTACGGATCAAAGTTTACGTGGGGTTCGTTTGTTTCCGGTAGGGCTTTCACCATGCTACTATCATAATGCTAATGATTGCAAATGGCGAAGGATTATTATTCTATTTATGTTTATGTTCTAAGCTAAAATCTATGCATAGGAGTGGCGAAAATCGGTCAAAAGTTGTGAGGCTGCAGTGTGCTACACCCAACTGGCCTTCTTTAGCCCCACGGGGAACACATATTTTACATTTATACAAAGTGATAGTGATCGGAGACCTTTCTAAACAGCCTTAGAGACACGGGGAATCTTGGAAAATTCTACTCGTGCATATTTTAGCGCGGTTGGGGTCTACCTGTCTCACGGATTCAGTGACTGAATACAGGAGATTGACATTTTGCACAAGATTACTGGGTTGCATTTGTTCATTGCTTGTGGCTCAGCAGCTTCCGTTTACTTGAGGGAACAACCAAAGTAAAGTTGTAGCACCGCTTTTAAAATCCTCAGCAGTAGGCGTAAGCTGTCACCGTAAGAGCTCACATAAAAAGGCTTCTGAAAGTGCTTCAAATTGAATTCCAGATGCAACGCAACCAACCACCACAGGACGCACGGACTACCCGAAACGATAAAATTTCTCGCATTCTGAGCCCGAAAATCTTGCAATTACATCGACATGTATTAGTTGGGTCAACGGTGAAAAATTCATGGCCAAATCTTGCTCGAAGAAAGTAGAAGCATTAAGCTCCTCTGAGAAAACCATAATTCGGATGAAATCGCTCTATTATCTCGAGACAAGTTTCATAATTGGTGAATTTTAGGCCAACAACCAACGTTGTAGTACCCTGTTGGACAGGGTCAATCTGGGTTGCGTCCATCTTGCGTCCTGGGTAGACAATTTGTTTGACGTATTCAAGAAGCTGTTCGACAAACACCCCATAGGTTACCTAGACGTCCATGCTATGAGAGAAGGTGCACCGAAACGTCCTTGGGGCGGCAAATGCCTTTGGAGCTAATTTTTCATGGTGCGGTGACAGCCAGATATCCAGATCCTTCTTGGCATCAGTCTTCGTATTGTCTTCCGGGTTATTTTCACCATGCAACAAAACGGCGTTTGCGGAGTCTCCTTCAAATGACATATAAACGCACTTTTCTTCATTGGAGTTTCCAAAGCCAGTCGTTTGTTTATAGAATAGGTTTATCCCTTTGAAGTCCGATTTTCTCGTCTACAGAAACGAACGTTATCAACTTCTCTTCCATTTAACAGTCTTTCATGTTGACAGACTGCTCAAGAATGGCATTAGCCCTCGTCGTATGTCATCAATAAGTGTCGAGGGGTGAAATTTGTTTGGAGTTTTGTGTTGCAACTGTCTTTAGTTGTTGATTCTTTTCTTCTATTCTTATTGTCTGCAACGAGATTCCTCATTTTTGCTGTTTCCATTTTGCGCCTTTATCGCCTTTCTTGTTTTTACCTGAATGTTAACCGTCCTTCGACCTTGTCATTGCACATCTTGTTTAAATAAACAAGTGGGTTTAGCCATCTTGTGGCTACCTCGCCTTGAGTCGGTGTGAAATTTGGGATTCCATTTGGAATTAGGAGTTCGTAAACTGGAGTATAGAAGCCGGTATAACCTCACAATTTGAGTCTTGTGCAATTATGTTATCCTAACATTGTATTCATGGTGCCGCATTCGTTGATAAACCTCTTTATGAACGAGTTGGCTTTCGGGGCTTTGCGCGTAACTTAACGTGGCCCAACTGACTGCTGGAAACAATCAATACTGGTAACAAATTCCAGGAGGGCAACTCGCTCTTACGAACCCGTGAATTTTTAGCCTTCGAGGGAGCCAATCTAAAATAGCCTAAGTTGGCATATGGAGGACCGATTATACCTTAAATGGCCAGCTCACCCACCGATGGGCAATTTCTCGTCTAGCGCAGTAGCTGAACAGTAAACAACTCATCGTGTACATGGTTCAAATGATCGTTGTCTAACAATGCAGGCGTTTGGTATTTCTGAGTTAACGACATCATATTCATATCAATACACATCTCGGAAAAGGAGCTCCATCGAAATGTCTTAAAGAGTCATACTAGCCCGCTACAAGACCCGTTAAGTTTTCCCCACCCCAGAGTAGGAGAGTAAATTAACCTTTAGATACCATAGTCTCCATGGCATAGACATTTCCTTCATTGGCCCTAAACAAAGCCCACTCGTCATGAATTTTATAGAATTTTCCGAGAATTTTTTGTCGCTTTCATATACTCTCTAAGCTGAAAATGGCGATATTAGTCTAGTATTACGCACCTTGCAGAAAATACTGTCCAAATCGTCTTTTACTAGGAAATCGGAGTTACAGTTTTGGTATCCGGGGCGCTATGGGTCTTAACCTTGAGACAGGCAACAAATGCCGTACGGCATATTCCTAACAACTCTCCTTTGATCTTTTAAAACCGTTTAAAAATGACACTGCTAAGCTGACGCCATGCGCATTTGTTGCCCAGTTTCAGCAAAACGAAGAGCGTCGTGTGTTGCGCACTAGCTGCGACAGCCCTATAAGAACCGTATCATTTGTCTCGATCTCTTCTAACATTTCATCACTTACCATTCCAACATTTCAAATTGGCAGCACCATTGTGCATTCTGCTGCCTAGCTAAATAAATCTACCCTTTAAACCCAGCACCCATTTTACTTTAGTTTCAACCCACACTCAGCTGTTATTTGCCCGCATATGCTTGCTTACAAAACCGGCAGGGGAAGACAGTCACGATTCAATCCAACCGCAGATCATGTCAAAATCGTCGTACTTTTAAACCAGCTAGCTCCAACAAAGTCACCGCGTACGCCCCGGACCGTAGCGTTTGCGGCATCCCCCCAAACTTTTTTCAGAATGCAATGTAAAAATCGAGCAAACAGGTAAAAGGTTTCCCGTTATCACTTCCCCGAGCGGAAGTTGTTGAATTTAGGTGAATAAGTCAGGACAGCTGAGAAAATGAAGAAATTCTGGCTTAGAACAGCTTGCTTCTGCTTAACTCTGCTTGACCAAATCATTTTATTCTGTATGGTGCTGCTCGGTTATTCGGTAAACTAAAGCGGATATGACCATTAAACCGGCGGTTGAGCCGGCGAAAACACCGTTTTACTAACCTTTTACACCACCTACGGTGCGTTAAATCACATTAATATCTTCAGAGTGCATTCAGCATAAAATATATAAAGAACCTATTAACAAAATTGTCAGGAGCAAGACGAAGACAGGCAGTAAGTACACCGTTTGCTCTAAAATGGGTCGATAATCACATGCAAAATGCCAACCTACTCTTTGTCCAAATAATTTTCTGGTCTGGAGGCAAAAAATTGCGGCAAACAAAATGACCAAAGCTGCCATAACATTTGCTCAGAACAAAAAAGCGTTTTTATGACCCCAAAAAGCATCCTGCTTCTTGGCAAGCTGCGGCTCTACGGACAGCCAATGATTAGCATATTTAACGGAGATAGTGACGTCCGGCCAAGGTTTAACCGATTCGCGGTCAAAATTGCCGCGAAGCGCTTTGCTCAGTGATTTTAGTAGTATAACTTTCTCATCGAGTATCAAAAATGCGTCCTTGTTGTTGGCATCTGAATTCCCGAAATTGTGCGGGAGGGGGGAGGGGTTGAAGAGGTTACCACATAGTTACTGGCACATCCACTAAATCATAGGAAGGATCCTGCTACCACAAGGAAAAGGAAGATTTTTTCCGAAAAATTGAACTGGTTTTCGTAAACCGATTTTACTCAGACATTTCTGAATGCCTCGCATTGGCCACTGTACCCCCGTCTTCTTTAAATTCAAATGAGTCATGGTCAACGAAATAAGACTACCTTATTTCTGACACTCAAAATTTTGCTATAGAGTCCTTCTAAAACAGGTAAGAAGGTACGCCTCAAAATAGTCTCAGCGCACTCGAAACCAGCGTTTTCAAATTTGCGTTGAGGGTAGCTAAAGAAGACTATCAACCTGAACCGTCCAACCGTGGACCTAAACGATATATTCTTGCCACCATTCGGCGAATGACTGTAAAATTATGTCAGGCACTCCACCCAACCTGAACAACTCTCACTTGGATACAAAGGCCCAGCGATTGCCTCCGTGAAGACAAATCAGGTTGTCAGGTGTGACGGACTGGTAAGCCTTTTTGGATAATAGACCAGCCGTGATTTAATAGAAGTACTATAACAACCATTTGTAGGAGACACTCATGTTGATTATCATATACCCACTCGCTTTATCTGAAAGCTAGCAATATATCGCTGCTCATTATTAGCCCCAGTTATTCAAAACCCTTAGTCACCGGAAAAGTGAAGCCACGAAATGAATCCGGCGGTAGAAGCAAATTACTAAATGAACATCCACTTTTGAAGGTGGGGGAGGGCAATGCCTTGCAGCACGTGATGTACTTTTACCTCTTACTAGAACCCATCCGTGGCTGCAGGCCCCACTGATTGCCTTATCTATCCAGGATAGCACAGGTGAAGAATGCAGCTGATACACATCGTATATGAATCTGGTTATTTTGTTCTACTTCCCCGTTCCTATGGAACTTTTGTCCGATGTTCTGAGGATTCATGATGCATTTACTACAGTTGTGCCCACTAATAGCCGAAAACCGTCAGCCAGATGGCTCTCAGCCTTACGAGTAACATGTTTATCTCCATCTCCCTACCCGTCTCTGGTGCACCTCCCCACTGGCCTTTTATTGCCAACTTTCGCCTCTGGTAACACCACACAGGCTGTCGAAACAAAATTGCACGGTTTCAAAGCTGTTGGCGCCTAACCGTTTCGAAACCAGGAATGCCATATCACCTCCTACCCCGGCAAAATTTATCGACCGAATGCTTTACCCGACGAGACAAAAAATCATGCAAACAGTTACAGGCCAGACCAGTCGGCTCCCACAGCTACCAGAAATAGCCGGGACCCTAACCCAGCCTCAGGATAAATCGGCGCTTATCTACGTGAGCTCTAATTTACCGAGAGATTTTTACCAAGATATCTTCACCAAGGTTCCCAAATAAAGGTAAAACTCTCAAATTTTGTTCTGTGCCAACCTTCTTTCAAAACAGCTCGTCTTTTTCGTCTGTTACAAGGCGTTGTGTCACCCCTGGAGTAGGACTCCTGACACCGAATTTTGAAAATATTAGGATTAAAGAGAACTGATGAATTATCACACAGGGCCCATGCGCGGCTTACACTAAAAACTAAAAAAGTGTATCAAGTAATCTCCTGTTCAGAAACTGTTTCAGCACAAATATCAGAGATTTTGTTTTCAGAAGCGAGTGGACTCCTGTGAAGCACAAATGCACCAAAGAGATGTTCTCTAACGTAGTTTCTGCTGGAGAAAATCTTGTTTACTACATTTTTGTGGCACAGCTACCTCCACTGGTTTGATAGTGCAGAAGCGGACGCTGAACGCTATACCCTTGGTGACGATTAGTTGGCTGGCCGAACTTTGATTTCAAACCAGAAGTGGCCGGGACAACAATTGGTTAAGGCTGACTGGAATGATCAGATCACTAACAAAATCCAGTGGCTACAACATTGGTTCTGTTCAATCACTCTTGAAGATTATTTCGCAGCCTTGCTGGTCTCACTTGGGAGTGCAAAAGGTGGTGGTTTCCCTTCGTTAAAAGTTGACTGACACCGGAGGCGTTCCCTGGAAAGGACACACCTTGTCTTTTCTCAGCCATACGGATGAGGAGCTGGGAAGCTCAGCACAAGAAGCCTGCCAATTTCGGCTCCTAAAACGTCCGTACTACGCTTGCTGTGTCCTTTGGCGGTAACGCACACATTGCATTCATATTTCGGAACGTCGTCTCGCTCTCATTTGCAATGGCTCAATTTTGAGACATCTAGTTGAACTTAATTCTGACCGAAGTGCTTGCAACTAACCCTTCAAAAGACCACCTGCGAGAGAAATACTTACGATGAGTTATAGAGCATGGTCTATCAGGTATCTAAGCTTATCGCACTACTAATCGCAGGCCGCTTGCTTGCTCTTGTCGACCGATCCGCCGAATCCCGCGCAAGTCACCCCCTGAAAAATATCTAAGGTGCTGACAAATTTGTAAGCCCCTCTTTTTCATCAATACACGCTTTTAGAGCCAAAAACGGCACCTGCTAACGTCGTGTTCGGATAATGTTTGCACTGCATCTCAAAGCGACTTTGTCCTGGATATCAGCTTTAAAATTCTGTCGGTCGTATCTAGAAGAAGTTGCGACGTGGGAGGATTGGAAAATGTCTTGGTGCGATCAAGAATCAAAAATCACATTTAGAAGCGGAAGAACCGCCTGCCCGCAAACCGCAGGTATTCTCAGGTATTCTCTCAGGTATTCTCAGACTCAACGAGAAGCACTTGCGGTATATTGGGCTGTCAAACGGCTCCATGAGTATCTTTTCGGATCAAACTTTACCATTGCTACTGATCACGAGGCTTTGAAGTTTTCGGATCACCCTACAAAATCTCTAGCGAAGTCATCTGCTGCTATGGTGCAACGATGGGTTATTGCACTGAGTTCGTATACCTACACAGTTGTTCATCGTACTGCAAAAAGACTCCCCATGTCGATTTCTTGTCCAGAATTCCATCATGCGACTCCGATTCAAACAATTCGGATTGTTTATTGATTCAACCACTACCAGTCAAGCGGGATACGCTTGTTGCTGATACTAAAATATATGTTGCCCCCATTTTTTCCGCCCTGCGACGTGGCTGGACACAGCAAGAGCGACGTCGATTTTCTGCATTTCACTCTCGCCGCGAAAGTTTGTCCAGTACTCTGGATAGTTTGTTGTGCTTTAAGGATAGAGTTGTCATTCCACCGACTTAGCGAGCGGCTGCCCTTGCAGATTTGCACTCTGGTCATCTGGGTGTTGATAAGATGAAATCTCTTGCACGCTTGTCATGCTGGTGGCCGGAACTGGATGCTGACATCAAGTATACTGCAAAAAATTGTGTTAAATGTGCACATAAGATTCCTAGCAAATCTTCACAGTGGTATCCGTGGCCAGTTACTTGTGAAACATTTCAACGAGTTCATGCCGACTACTGTGGTCCTTTTCTCGGTAAATACTATGCTTTAATTTTAATTGACGCATATTCACGTTGGCCTGAAGTTTTTCTGACTACTTCTTTGAGTGCTGAATTCACACAAAAAGCATTGAGGGAGGTATTCAGCCATGAAGGTGTACCAACTGCTTTGGTCACTGACAACGGCACACACTTCACTGCAAAATCCCTCGAGGAATGGCTAAAAGGCCTTGGATGCCGACATCTGTTTACTGCTCCACGACATCCCCAGTCGAATGGGCTAGCTGAGAATTTTGTCCGAACACTGAAATGTGCCATTACTTCACTCTCTCCTACTTCTTTTGTGGAGTTAGACCGTGGAATTGATAATTTCCTGATGAAATACAGGAATGCCGTCCATTCCGTTATTGGGAAGAGTCCCGCATTTCTTTTTAAATCTTGCTCGTTGACTGTGTCAAAACGGCGGATGTTACGTTTTTCAAAGGCAATGATTTACGGCCTGATACAGGAATAATACTTTCATCAAATGGCAAACGTATGGTCACGATTTTCGATTTGGATGATCTCTCTTGTCACCGGAGACACAGTGATCAGGTTGATTTGATTATCAGAGGTCAGTCTGTTAACGGCACTCCTGCTGCTTCAAATACTAATGAATCCTTTGTAGATTATCTTATTGTACCCGATCAAAATGTTATCTCTGAAGAACCTACTACATGCGAAGAACCTGAAGTTTACAATCCGAGAAGATCCGAAAGATCACGATCAAGACCACCACAGAGCTATGATCATCCACAGGCTCATTCAAGGTGTGGCGGATGTGATGAACATGATTGATGCTCTATTCATTGCTCCATTCATCATTCTCTTGTTTTAATATTCCAAGTGCTTTATACATACATCAATTCGAATACATACGTGTCACTTATTACGCTGTGCTGAATTCTGCATTTCTAGTTCGTCTGGTTATACCGATATACGTGCTCAACTTAATTTTCACAAAAATCTTTTTGGCGCAAAGAATACACAACCAACCTCTTCAGTAGCATAACAAGCAGCCCAAAGTCAAGTATTTGCATTGCGCTGGTAATTTACGTCTTGGCGGATGATCATTGGTCTTTATTTCGAACCTCTGCATAACGCAGAGACGATTTAGGGTTAAGTGGTTTAGGTTTCTATGTTAGCGTCATTGGTTCATCTAAAGAATTCTCTTGGCTATCGAAATCTTCAGGCTGAAGCCACCAGGTTGGCTGGAAGCGGCCGTTCTATAAGCCGGAGGAATATGGCTGCAGATATGAAGAAGGCCATGAAAAGTGTGCTCACCGAGTTTTTCTGCCCACTTTTTGCTACCTATAACGGGCTTCACCCTGTATACCACCCTGGTTAAGCGCACCGAAAACGTCGTAACTTATTTTGCTTTCACTCTCGAAAACAAAGAAAAGCTGCAGAAAAAGTTGACTTTTTTGGAGGCGCAAAATTATTGCCTTGCAGTAGTCTTTCCGCCTGCTTTACTTCGTCACAAACCTGCCGAACAAAGCACACAGGTGTTGCCCTTAAACTAAGATAAAGTTGTAAAGCCACATGCAAAAATATCAAAGATTTAGTGTCCTTGATGTATTTGCCATGACATTCCTCCAAATATTTTCAAGAACTACGAGATACATGGGGGACAAATTTTCCGCGCCGACATAGGCTGTGTGGACCGGGCATTTATCTTAGATGGAATGCTGGGACACATTATCAGATTCGGAAACCACACCTTCTGTTACGGGCAAACTGTATCTTCGAGTGACGCGTAATACCAGAACCTCCGGTAAGGCAAAACAAAGTCGGAGCTGAGTTTCTATACGGTACTAATAACGTAAGACATCAAGTCGCAAACTATACAAACCTCGACAGTAGATACTGGTCCACAACAAATGGTCCTATTGGACTACAAAATTACGAACCAAAGGAGCAAACAGGCTCCCACGCGAGACAGTCACACGTGCGTAAGGTCGGCCACAAATGGCTGGATGACCTCAAGGTCAAATGGGTGAAGTGGTAAGGACAAACAAACGTCAGTTCATATAGACGCACTAAACACAAAAGTGGGGCGGGGGTTACAAATAGGGACGGAGGAAACGTGGAGAATTTTAACTGTCATAGTAATAGACGATGCACCGCCGGCCAAACTCTCCACGTTGACTCAGGGGACGCCCCGGTTCCTGCACTCTACCTATGCTCAGCTCCATTCTAAGGTACCTCATCAGCCACCGACACTAATGGTCCGAGTCCATTCCTGCCACAAGTGCCGGCTTCAATAGAGTACAAGCCCAATCGCGTCTCACCTTTCCAATATCCCTCTTGAGAAAGCCGCCCGCCGTTCTAACATGCGTGGTTCTTACTAAGCTTTATGAGCTCGCCTCACAACCATCCACAACCACTGCAGGCCGATTTTCGCGAGGCACATCTCCACCGGAGAGTAGAGCTCCCTTCCCCATCCTGCCTGCTTTAATCAATACGTATTGGTTGTAAAGTAGTGACCAAGCTACAACCTTCACCCAACAGGAAAACCGGACTATTAGTAGGCATGCGCTTTCATTTCTTTGGAGTTTGTGAACATTTGCTACAAAGCTCTTCAACTCGGGCGGCTTCACTTGAGGCTGTGGAGGCCAATTACCTTCTTGTCCGAGTAAACGTCTTGGTCCAGTTAACCATCCACGCAGCGGACTTACGTTGTATGTCCTTCGAGAGACAACTTCGGTTGGGTTGTTCTCCGACGATACATGTGTCCATTGAGTAGGTGACGACGCATCACGAATGATTGTTAGCCGATTTACAACAAAGGTACAAGATCTAGAAGATATAATATGGACACTGTACAGAGCTATCATGGAGTCTGTCCAAAACACAGTATGCTGGAAGTAGCCCTTTTCACTTATTCCAATTAGATCTGCTACTCGGACTGCCAAAGACGCAGCTGTAACCTTGGTATTGAAACGGACTTGAGGGGGGCCACCCGCACTGCACCAGTCTCTACTGTTATTAATGCTTTCTGGTCCTCTAATGGGAGACTAGTATTGCATGCTGAAGTGTCTGCGAATTCCGAATTATGGAGCCGCTGCAAAGGCTCGTGGACGTCCTGACTGTACCCGGTCACACAATGACTGACAACCTTCTGCCCTGCCCCAGTTCCCATCGGACCAAGAAGTATCGAGCCAAGTAAAGTATTTACGGCGAATGGCTGTTTTTCATCTCCCAAGCGCGGGTCGAATACCCAGTGCGCTTCGGATACGCTGCATCGGCTTCAACCTTTGTGTGTCATCATGGGCGGCCATCACTACTGACAGTCTGTCACCCAGAATCACTACTCCCCTCAAAGGGTAGTATTTTCCAAGGTAAGTTCGAAACCTGGCCCACAACTGAGTCCTCTCTATTCGAGTTCACCAACTGCGTTAGGCATCAGCGTACTGTGATATTAGTGTCATCAAACCCCTTAAATGTACTTGGTGGGGCCGTACAGAAGTGGCCAGAAGGAAGCTGTGGTATTGAACTATGCAGAAACATTTAACTCGTATACCCAAAATATGTCTATGATATAGTCTCACGCGCAAAAGACGTAAAAGACGTAAAAGGTGTTGAAATATTTAGCTACTTATCAGAATATCTCATTTAGCAAGCATAATTATGTGCTGGACATGGTCATATCAAAGGCTTCACTGCGTTTTGTAAATCGGGTTTTACCAGTCCAGTCCGAGCTGAAGGAAAAGCTTGATCGTTGCAAGGGTAGTGCAGGATGCGTCCTTGTGTAGTTTAAAGAATCTTATACTGACAAAAAATGACACTGCGCAGAGAAATTTGTGTATTTTTCAATAATTGCGCTAATACTGATGCACGGTTGTGAAGCCTGGAAGACCTGAATACCACCCATCTGAGGGAGACGTTTTTGCCACGGGGTCTAAGAGGCACAATAAGTGTTCGATAGCTTGACAAAATATCGAATTCGGCAGCCAGGGAAGGCTGCTACAACACCTCACTTTTCGGGAAACTACCCTGGAAGCAACGGTTTCAGTGGCTTGACCATGATGTCTAAAGCCCGAACTTGCAACTGCTTTCACCATTCCCAGGATGGTGTAGCTAATAACCTGTGTTGGTGCTGTCAAGTTATACGTCCTCCTACAGATTGGAAATTTCCCGTGACTCTGCATTGGCCTGACTCTGTTTGTGTCAATCTCCTCGTCTAACCCGCATCCAGCTGCTACGGAAATGCGTATCCCCTGTCCGATTGCGGCAACCTTGACGACCGTTACGGGGCTGTCCGGAAACCGAAGTATGTCAGTGCAATGATGGCACGGCACTGCCACACCCAGTCTGATGGCATTCCAGCAACTACTTTCTTCAGAATCTCGACCGCAGCCTCTTGCTCACTCGAGCCTGTAATCGCAACCACGAACAAGATTTTCACCTGGGCCCAGCGCCTCTTTCTAAACCGCTGAACATATCGTTCGGACTTAACCAACCTAAAATCCTGCCGCAATTTCGGTTTGCCTCTTCCAGAAGTTCAAATTCATTTACGGCGTTCGATTGGCCCTATGCATTTGCATCATCTCCCCATCTGCACTACCCTTTACACCTGACCTCCCTGCAACAGTGACGCTAGTGAGTCTACCCAGTTTCAATTTAGACCATATTTTTGAGACAAAAATTGCCATTTGAACCCAGATCGAATTCTTCAACCTCCATCTCCATTTTAGCGTTTGGTAACCCTAACCATTTACTCGGCCGCCCAAGGTCACTCATGGCCTGCAACGGTTTCCAGTTTTAGTTCAGGTCAGCAGGCCCCATCTTTGAACTAGTCGTCCTTCATGCCCATTGCCATCCTTTTTTTCGGTTCCCACAACTGTGGTGACTTTTCACATAATAAGCATATCCGTTGTGTTGTTACCTGCCGAGTTCAGGTTGTAACGACCTGATCATGCCTCAATCAGCATGCTTCCTACAAGTTACTGCTATTGTTATTAATGCCCATTGTCTCTGACAATGTCCCCTTTCCGAGCATTACTCTCTACCCACAAACCCCGCCAGTCATTTTTTATTCTGACTGTAACATTATAATCATGCCTGACGGCATGCCACCCACCAGTTGGGAATAAACATTATTATTATTGTTATTATTAAGGATTCGGTTCCAACCCGATGCGGTGTTTGTTGCACAACTCAAAGGTTAATCCAACCTTTGGTTTTATAGCCAGTGACTGGTGTTCATTTGAAACAGCATCCGTTTTATGCACGAGTGCCGGATGGACCTACCCAAAACGATAAGCTTTGTCAGAGTTAGGAACAATGATATCAACAGTCAGTAAAGTACCGTTGATCCAATGACTGCGATAGTTAGTTTGAACCGCACAATGTTGTTTATTATTACAGTTAAGGTGAGCGTTTGTTGTTCGAGCAGTTGACTGCTGCTACGTTCGCGGAGCTTGGTAACTGACTTGCAGACGTTTCATCAGGATTTGAGGGGTCTCACCAGTACGTGATGGCGTGGGTGGTTTCCCTTCACGTGCATACGCTTGGACAAAACTTTAAGATATCAAAAAAGCGACTTTAAGCTCCAGCATGATTGTCTGTTCATGATCATCCCACTTGAAGCCTAACTGGTCCGTTCGGGATGTGCGCTGCTTTCCGGTTTACCTTTCTGTGATTTGATTAGTTGATTTTGTACCTTCCATTTTTGATAGTTTACCTTATCCTGATTAGCCCGTTCAAAACTTTGCAACTGGCTTCACAGAATGGTTTTCCAATTTGCGCGACTTTCCTTTGCAGAGCTACTATGATTCGAGCCTGTCTTGTTATGAAAGTTTCCAACGCTTGATAAGACCTGCACAATCCAGTCCAAGTAATTTCGCCTTTGAGCGAGGAAGTCTTTTGGTTCTAGTTCTAATTTTTCTTTGACTCCTTGCTTGGCTCAAGGCTGGTGGTTCTTGATTTTTTTATCTCAGAGGTTGATATGCACCAGTGACCTCAATGCGCCTGTTTGCTTGCCTACCGTTAGAGCAAAACGGCTCCATAAGTAAGCCTATCCTTCTTGTAGACCATTGTTTTGTTAGTCCATTTGTCAACCTTTTGACCGGGATGTCTACAAATTCTGTTTTGTTGTTCCCTTCGTCCACCGTGAACATAATACCATCAAAGCCGTTTTTTGTTGCGGGTCCTGTCGCTACGATCTTTTCTAGTTTTTGCATTGTCCATTTAGTGTTGAATCCCGAAATTAGAGACCTCACTGGCGCTCCTATAATTCGCTTGCAGAATTCACGGTTAAATGGAGAGTAAGGAATCAGACAGAGTTTGAGTCGTTCACAAATTTTCTGTTTTGCTGGAGATCCTATTGGAGGTACTTGCCTGTCAAACAGTTTGACAAACGCTATCTTGGCGTA
>SJOL01007934.1:179288-237179 GCA_004794785.1 Opisthorchis felineus | reverse complement strand
CTGGTCGTAGGCAGTTTTAACATCCAGCGACTTATGTTCCAGCAGTCTCTGGCGTATAGTCTTCGAATAAAGTCCACTAATAAATGCGTCTCGTAACGCTTCATCCCTATGTTTTTCTGCACTGACAGCCGTAAAGCGGCAATCTGGCAGCAGACTGCGAAGCTTTTGTACAATCTGATCAAGGTTCTGAGCTCCGTCCTGCTTACAAGTGTTCAAGAGATGCCGGGCAAAAATTTCATTTTCCGGCTGTACATAAATTTCTCGCAGGGTTGCGGTAGCTGATTCATAGTCTTTGCAGTCTTTGCTGAATCGATAAACACTAGGAGCAACGTAATTGAATAAGGTTTTCAGTTTATCAGGTGAATGAGAACCAATTGACTCTAGGAAGTTCGTGAAAGTACAAAACCAATGCTCCCAGGTATCTGCCGCGTCTTGGGATCGGTGTTGAATCGTTCAGGATGTAGGAATCGGTCCATTGTTCGAAGAAAATTTTTTGGATGAATAAATTGTTGTGTTCGACAAGGGATGGAGTGCAACGATAATCAGAATAAGGGTGGAAAAGACTGAGGGCCCGGAAGCTAGGCTTTAATCATCCAGAACTTTGACACTGAGAGCTGAAACGAAAAAAAGTGCTGTAGCAATGAACGATGAGACGTTTGAAAAACAGAACAAATATACAACATCCGGATGTTGGACTAATTTACCAGAATCGTCTTCTAGAGGCTCTTCCAAATGCTCTACCGTCAGATATGAATTGGGCCACATGGCTCAGTGGTTAGAGCGCGAATTTACCGACCGTGATTCGAACCCGACCTCTGCATCTCGACTTGCCCTGTCTATGCTTGGGCAACCTGGCAGTATCCCAGCCCTCGTGCTTCCTTCTGGTGGCATGGCAGCTAGGCACCGGAAGGGTGGTACAGCTGAACGATTATTATTATTATTATAACACCAGTGTTCAACACTGCCTGACAATTGGACTCTGGATTGAAGGTCAGGGACCGCGAGTACAGTTTTGCATACTGTCGGCAGGATTCACCAAGGCGGACTAAAGTGCGGAGCTACCTCTGTCAGAAATCACGAACTGAATAGATTCTGTGTCGCGCATGCCCCGACTGGCCTTCCGTTTGGCTGTAACTGTAGCAACCATAAAGTCTTCAGAATGTGTTGCTCCCGGAAACGTACTACCGTCATCTGAAGCTTGATTACAAACAGTATCAATGAGTTGCTCCAAGCGTTGAAGCTTATCACCCTAATCCGGGCCTAGGAGATCAAACCTAGTGTAGTTGATGGGGTAGCAAGCACTATTGAGTTGAATGTCGCGGAGTAGTTCAACTTGCTGGTCAGTTTGAGGCTTTCATCAGATGTAATACAACTGGTGCACTTTGTTTGTTCAACAGGTGATTTTTGAATTACGTTCCGGGCACGTTTGGAAACCATAATGAGGTCAGAACCTTTTTCAAACTGGAGGGTAACCGGTGTACCATTGATACCCCCTGGGTGTATTGGCCAAGGCTTTTGAGTACGTTTTTCCCAGGCCAATTTTTGCACGATCCCTCGAAGTTGTCATTGCAACATGACTCTTTGTGACCTCTTCCGTTGCACCTTTTGCACCTGTGGTTCCGATGGTGACTGGTGTGAAAAGTGCCAGCCGTCACAAAACCAACAGGGCGTGGGTGGTTTCCCCGGGGTGTGTTTAGAAGTTGATTACTTTTTTGGAAGTTGCTTTGCGTACCAGGTCGAGAGAATTGGCAATAATCAGGCACTACTGCCTGGTATAAAACCAAGTTCACGAAGGAGTTTGGGAAGGATGAAGTTTTTGGACCGATCAGGTTCAGCTGTCCCTAGTGTCTGCAGCAACAGTCAAACTTTCCATGCGTCGTCAAACTGCGCAAAGTCGGTTTGAAACATGTCTTCATATTTCTTGAACCAGCTCAGATTCGAAACTGGATTTAAAAATCGCGCTGGCAACAGCATCTGCGGATCAGACGTTCAATATGCCTCAGTTGAGCTCTTCGGACTGCTTTTACTGTCTTGAAATCTCTTGAAGGTACTCTGCTGAACCTGACAGTTGCTTCGAACTGCAGATGGTACTGCAACTCCTATGTCGGCCTTTGGCCTCCTGTTCCGCCTTCTATGGCATATCAGAAGGCACATTTTCTTGATACAGTCTTTAATGAGACCAAGCAAAAGTTATTACAACTGCATTTGTGGGATTATCACGGAATTGCCGGAGTAAAGTGCGCGATCCTGATTTACTCACATTCTGACTAGCCAGTGCATGCCTTCGTATGGTTCGTAGCCGACTCGCCACCCATGTCCAATCGACGTGACCTTTGGTTATCTGGAGTGGATCGCCTTTGTACACAAACGAACTATCAATGAACAACCATTCGAGCAGCTGCTTTTCAGCTCGGCGGCTTAAAACAATGCTGACCATGGCGCAACCAGCCTCAGTGGCTTCTAGTTTACTGGAGGTGCTCAACAAGAGGCGACAAGAAATCGATAGGGTGGTCAGTTAACAACCGTACATAGGTCTTGATTCCTCGTTTCAGAGGGACAGCACCCACCAATAAACAACTAATCCAGCTGAAGCTGGCTCAGTGGCTAAGGCGCGAACTTACTGACCGGAAGGTCCGTGGTGCGAATCCGATCCCTGCATCTCGACCGCTCCTGTCAAGGCTTGGGCAACCTGGGAGTATCTCGACTCTCGTGCTTCCTTCTGGTTGCATGACAGCTAGGCGCCGAAGGGGTGCTACATCTGAACCATTGTTTATCTGTATAGTCCAGCATACACGGAAAAGCAGTTTGTTTTTCGACTTGTCTCAGAGTGTGAAGGTTAAACGCTGGCAGACGAATGGATCTGCCACTCTTTAAGAATGTACCTACTGAAATATCGCCCTCAACGGGGTGACCAGCCACACATATCCCTTACGTACTTGAAGTTCTGTTACAGCATGAATAAACTACTTAAACAGCGGAATACACAAAGGTGGATAATATAGTATGAATTTAATAAAATAGTAATCAAGTTCACACGTATTGTTATCGCGTGTCATGTTGGGCGGCATTGCTAAATGAAAAAAGTGTGGTGGGTGAGAATTTTCGTAGGAATGCGGCATGAACTGAATACTATACTCCGACTCGTGTGATAGTAGCAGGAATGAGTGCCAACAATGGAAACAATCAAGTCATGTTCATCACTTCTTTCTCCAGCGGACACAGTTGTCTTATAGCTCTCTTGAGTGTTCCATTCACCAGTCGAATAACCGCGAATCCATCCGAGATGATCACTTCCGTAACAACTGTCTTGGGCCACTGCTCCTCCAAAAGAGGATATCAACCATCATCGCTTACAGCAATAGACCAATAGTGGTAACTGGTGCTTAAGTGGCACAACCATGAGGGGAACCTCCCCAGTGAAGGTCGTAAAGATAGGGGAGTGATAGGGGCTTATGATCTGGAGAAAATAGCTGGGAGTGGTGTCTACATCTCAACCATTGAAATAAGCACACCCGAACGTCATGTTGATGCAAGATACCATCGCTGAGATTGACCCAACGTCTTTTTCCAGCCGAGCCCAACACACAACGGTAGACAAACGTTAGCCAGGCAGTCCGGCCAAGAAGTGAAATGAGGTCACCACTGGGACCGGTTACTCGCCCCAAGGAATCGGCACGTTTTAAAGACGTTCGCTAACACTTAAGATTCCGTTAACCATCAGCACTGAATTACACACCTACAACCATGAGGTTGATCATCAGTGGTTTTACCTTGTTAGTTGACACAGCTGCTTCTGTTGGTTAACGTTTTTGGGATTGCCAGCCCTCGACTGATCCTCTCAAGTCAAACACTAGCTTCCTCACGTAAGTATCTGCCTGCGTGAGCCGCACAATCTGGTTGGAGGCCCATTACAGCTCTGCGGTAGACGCTCGTTCAGGAAACATGGGAAGTGTTCATCCTGATCATTGAATATAGGCGACATTGTTAAGTAGCTGAACAATCATTGCTTACAAGTGAATTCAAGATTTACGTCTCGCAAATTTAGAAAAAAGACTGGATTTGAATCCCCCGTTCTCGCAATCAAAGTACCAAAGACCCCTTAACAGTTCAGTCTGTTTCGTGTTCAGTGTTTCGACGATTGACTGGCTACTGGGGATCATCGCGAATGAAGGAATGTGGCTGTTTTCCTTCCCGATCATATGCACAGGTATTTACTTAGGCCCGGTCCAAAAGGCTTGTTGGGGGAAGTTGCGAGTGACACACTCGAATTGCAGAAAAGTGCTCACGTTCGTTTTTGATACTGTACTGAATCTGTCCGAAATGTAGTAGAAGCATACCAATGCGACTAGACTCGGACCAACGACGCCGCCTTCATAGCCGAATTTGCAGCGATGAAAATATTGCACATGAATCGTTATATGAATGCAACATGAACTAATCGCTACAAATCGTCCAACTTTTCTCATTAAATGAGATCAGGACTTTTTTCAGGTTGAAATCCGTAGTTGGTGGTGGTACAGGGGCCTTGCGATTGCTCGTTCTTTGGAGCCGGAGCTCACTATTCCTTCCAGTATTTACTGGGATATTCTGCTCATCAGGCTTGTGCCCCTATCCCACTTTTCCTACTATAAGGTCGTATTAAACTAAATCGACATGGTTTTGTAACAGTGAGGTATCGTTGTTCTCAGGTGTTGTCGCTGATGGTGATGATCGTATAGTGGCTAAGCAACAATATATATTTGTGTTGTGGGTGAGGACTTTTCGGTTACTGGTGCCCCCCGGAGCATTTTCGTCTCAGTGATGCTGCTGCTCGTCAAACCTCTCCTGTTGGTGGATTTGGCAGCCACTTTTTATGAATTGCGCCCCTTTAGCTTACGCATCCACACACCTGGACAGTGATGTGCTTCCAGTGGCCTTTTACCTCTCACTATCCGCAGCTCACCGATCCTTGGAGCTTAAGACAACTCAGATGATCCCACACCAGCATCCAATCGTGAGGCGTTTAATAATAATAATAATAATAATAATAATAATAATAATAATAGTGGCTCAGCTGTAGCACCCCTTCGGTGCCTAGCTGCCATGCCAACGGAAGGAAGCACGAAGGTCGAGGTACTATCAGGTTGCCCTAGCCTAGACAGGAGCAGTCGAGATGCAGAGGTCGGGTTCGAACCACGGTAAGTTTGCGCCTTAACCATTGAGCCATGTCGAACTCGAAAGGCTCATGAGGCTTTGCTTATGAGGCCTTTGCTTTGACTTAACTCTCGAATTAGTCTTTCCAGGCCTTGGCATGGTCTTCATATCTCAGCTTTCATGCATCGTATAGTTGCGTGGCAGCTAGGTGCTGAGGAGGCAACATATTTGGCATTTTGTATTCAAGTTTATGATGCCGGATTAGCATTTCCTGTGTGATAGTCCTGTTACTAAGGCCATATGATATCGTTAGCCTTGTTTACGACGATCGAACCACGCTCGCTGTCGCTGCCAATTTACCTGCGATCTAACTTATTATATAGTTGGTTCACTTCATCGCCGCTATTGCTACTTTCCTGTTCACTCTTGGGGATAAATTAACCAGCCAAGGCAAGCCCTTGCCAAACTATCTACGAAGCTGACAACGACTGCTAACTATTAGCAGTAGGTATTATCTCGTCTTCGTTTCGGTGTCCCACTAAACTCACATACGTCCCTTGGAACTCCAACATTTATTTTACTTGCGATGCATTTACCACTACTTTTCTTTGTTTCTTCCAGCTGCTCCTTACATCGACAGCAGCGAACACCTTGTGCTGCTTTGGGTGGACTTGCTGGATCTTATGAAGATTTCAACTGATATTTTCACCGCTTCTGTTGATTCCACCAGCCGGCTTCACGTGACTGATGTTTCGCGTGTGTCGGTATGAGTAGAGGTTTGCCCCCCCGTCCCCAAAACGACCAGCGGCGGTTCCGTATTACCTTGGATCACAAAACGCGCTGCGGCCGAAGGAATTACAGGCACCAGTGTGAACCTAAGCTGCTCTAGTGACCGAAAGGCGCGATTGATCACGCAAACCGATGGGTGTCAATTATCAGGTGAGAAGCTTGTAAACCGAGTCGCCATGTTAAGAACCCAACCCAAATGCACTATATTTGTGATTTTAATACTTTATCGCAATCTTTTTATGGGAGCACTCCAATAGCCGTGGATGTAAGGTGGCGGTGGAACCCTTGAGTGTTCACCAGGTTGTGGGTATATTATTTGTACAGCAAGGAAGCATCAGTGATGATCGTGAAAACACTCATTAACGAGAACTCAGCTGAATCTCTCGTTTATGATCTTCAACTAAATGGGATGCACAAAGGCCGGTCGATGTCTCATTTAGTGCGGTGTGCCGGGATTTCCAGATTCTGCTGGCATGTTGCTGAGTCTCCTGTTAACGCCAGCTGAATTTGCATTTGAGTATATTTTACCAATTGCATGCAATTCGGTGTTCAATCAGAACATACGCTTGATGAAAACTCGTGGACGGCGCCTATCTTGTAAGTCCTTAGAAAGGCGGAACTGGTCATAGCTGTCGGATATGTGTGTTCAGCAAACTTATGAGTAGTGTGCTCCGTCAAAAAATTGATTATTATATTCCTTAACCGTATGCACCATGTACGTTCATTGCAATCTGACTGCTGGTAAACATCTGTCACAGAGGTTCTTTAAATTTTTCACTCCGCACTGTGTAATCGGTTATGAGGCCGTCATCCACAGAAGGGTTACGCCTTCCAAGTGATAGTTGTCCGTATTCAGTTCGCGCTGCCATCCCAGAAGGTATCACTGGTCCGCCTGCTGCAGCCATGTGCCGTCCAATCCAAGCTTCTTGGTCGTATTGGTGGTTTTCGCTTGAATGAAAAAGGTACTACCCTTAAATAGCGAGAGCTAGTTGGCAACATCAGTTGTTTCTTGGTTGTACTCCATTTCGACTTTTTTCAACCCTGATAAATGTTCAATTCCTCAGTGTGTACACCACTTTTGTGTGCATGGCGACTGAGATGCTGCCAGATTGCCTAAGCCTAGACAGAAGCAGTCGAGACGTTGAGGTCTGGTTCGAACCACCTTCTGGTCCTAAGTTCGCACCTTAACCACTGAGCTCTCTCGACTTCACATTTACGCGCCAACCAATGCCCGTCGTCAGCTGGTTGATTCGACTTGGAGTACATTATGGGACAGGAGCGGATCTCTGTGTGATTGGAAAGTAGTAGACCCTCCGGTTGCCGTTTCACTGTTGGAGACAGCACACATTGGCATTCACGATATCCAGACCCGATCCGGAATCTTGTGCTGCACCTCTTGGAATTTTACTTCGAGTGTGTGTTTCGTTCCTGATCCAGATGCGGATAATAACATCATACTTTCCCTGGCTTGCTCAAGATCCTCTGAGACTACTGTAGCTTTCTGGATTCTTGTTCCATTCTATTCCCCCATCTGCGCGGTTTATAGCTTTATAGGCCTTGCACCTTCCATGACGCCTTCATTCAAGTCTTATTCTCCAGTCTTTCTGTGTTTTCGCTAACCGCGGAACTCCCGGTTTTCCTTACCGCTGACGGAAAAACGGATAATGACATTTAACTCAAGAATGCCCACACTAGCTCGTTGTGTGTGTGTTTGGATGACATACCATCATTAACTTCACAGGTTCCGTTCAACTGTGCTTTAGCTGTAATTGTCCCTGATGTTTTCATAACGCGACAGTATTCAGATGTGTTAGGTGTGTGTGTGTGTGTGTGTGTGTATGTGCGTACGTGCATTCAAGTGTGCGCGTTCGAATAATTTGCATAAATTATGCAAATATTACAGTCGTTGTGATCATACCCTTTCCCAGGTATGTTGTCCATGTGAGAGGTATGCTTAGGAGGGGATGGGTGGGCAAGTGAGCAGCCTTCAGTTAGCACGTACACCCGTTTACTTCGCGAGTATGTCTTACAACCGCTGCCGAATGCTGGTGCCAGTGCTGTTGGTTTTGGTAAAAGTACAGTCTTCTGTTGTTCGAATGAGTGTTATTGTTTACTTGCTCGCTGAAGAATGTTGTTCACACGATTGCCTGTACGATTATCAACAGATTGTTGAGGGATAAGTACACGCATATACCTCCGTGTCTTCACGCAGTATCCTCGACGGTTGGTGATAGTTTTGTTCTGGCTTCCAAGCAGTTTAGAGTTCTGTTCCTTATGAAGGTGTCCTGTTGCTCACCTGCATCTGCGCGTAGAATATGACACACTGCTGATCATCTTTTATTCACCGGTTCCAATTTGCTCCGGATTCGCCGTTAGGGCTTGAGCGTCTAACTGTCCAAGCCTTTTGCTTCTTCCAAGGTATGTGGCAGCTATTCACTGAGGGTGTCAGTGTCTTTAGTTATCCTTTTTTCAGTCTAATACGTAACCGAATCGACAGCTATGCTTGTCAAACAGTTTGCTCATTGTCTTCCGTTGTGGGTCGCTCCAATTTTCCGTCTGTCGATTGAGTGCAACTGTTGGCCGTTCTCAGCGTTTTAGGAAACTAATGGCATGACGAAAAACACTGATAAACAAGGTGTTATTGTCTAACTTATTTGCCGTTATCTGGGTGAAAAACCGTCCCAACCAACTGGGGTGAGTCCTTAACGATAGCCATTTTCAAAAAGAGTACTCACAGTGAGTGTGGTAATCAAAGAGAGGTAAACCTGACCCTTGTTTTAACCAGACTGTGTTTCGCTGGGAGCAACGTCATGCCTATAGACGGCCTACAATTTTAGTGTCCCTTGACTTCAAGAGTGCGTTCGGCCCTTTTCAACACGCTTGCGCGATAGGGTATGCCCCAGAAGTTCTATAATATCATCTGCCCTTTGTGTTCAGATACTTTTGGGCGCTTGAGATTAAATGGAAAGCTCCCCAAAGGTATGCGCAAGGGTGTCTACTCTTTCCATTTTCGCTTATCTACGTCACTGATGACAGTGAGGTGACGTTCAACTGCAGCACCCTTCCGATGCCCAACTGCCATGCCACCAGAAGGAAGCACGAGGGCTGGGATACTGCCAGGTTGCCCAAGCCTAGACAGGGAAAGTCGAGATGCAGAGGCTGGGTTCGAACCACGGACCTTTCGGTCAGTAAATTCGCGCTCTAACTACTGAGCCATCTCGCCCCCGTTTATTCAAATAAATTGACATAGTTGTACGGCAGTGTTCTCACCTGGCGTTGGTCTCGTTGACTATGATACTAATGATGTTATTGACGATTTTGAGGAAGGTAGCTTACTGTTCGTTCTCGTCATCGGTCTAACCTTTGTATACGACAAACTTTCTTTACAGTTGCCATTCCTCTGCGGTGAACACTGGTCAGTCCCGCAAAATTCTTTTGCAGTTCCTGTGAGATTGATTTCCATGGTTTTGGTGGCAGCAGCAAGGGAAACTTTGCCCCCTTAACACCAGTACACTGTTCCCGCTTCAAACTTAGAGAACGAGTGTAAATGTTTTATGTAGCTAAATGATTATTTCACGGAGAAGCACCGATTTACAACGCTCTGTACAGCATTCAATCCGTTTGGAGTGGCTGTTTACTGAATTACCGCTTCAGCGGTCGACTTATCGGAGCTCTTCTATCTCGCATATTGTTCTTCAAACTGTGTTCTCATGCGAAACTGGTAGCGTAGCCTAGGTGACTTTGGAAGTTTTATTCGGGTTTATTGCCGACCATATCAAAATAGTCACATTTGTATGGGGATTACCTTCGAATTCTAACCCACGAACTCTCCCTTTTGCTTCAGATAGCTCTTCCAACACTCACCTGATGATGACCAACACGAGTGAGCGCTTTGCCAAACCTGGTAACCTCTACACGATGCATAACCGAGCCCAACAGCAGCAGCAACAACCACAACAACAACTACCCTCAACTGAACAGCAATGCTCGATTACATCTGCAGAGACTGCCTTGGCCGGGGCTGCCATTTATGGACAGCTGGTCACAGCAGATCAATTGTCACAGTTGGAACAGCGTGGTGGAAAAGGTGACGAGGCGACAAAATCGCTGTTGACAGATGTAAAAAACCAGCTACGTCTGGGGAAGGCCACACTAGCAGAGGAGGAAGACCCAACCAACAAAGGTCTTTGTGCTCCTTCCGTGACATCAGATCACCATCTGTCTGCGAGTCACCCAATATTGGTGTCCACCTATGCCAATCTGGACCCGTCCTATACCGCAGGGAAAGGAACAGCGCCAAAAGAACAGCAGTTGCTGCATCAACCAATGGACGTTTCGCACGGTTCTGCTGGCAGCGATTCCCGCCCCACACCCACATGTCACATGGATTGTGGAGCGTTCCCCAGCGGAACGGCAATGGAACTTGGAGGCCAGGCGGAGAGTCCAATGCCACTCACAAGGACTGCACCAACCGATACTTCTGGCGTGCGCCTCGGTGCACACGTAGCTACCACAACTGGCACTAGTCCATCTGCGCATTCTTGTTCACCTCATTGTACATTGAATAGCTCGTGTAGTGCTGGTTCCGCAGCTACCCGAAGGAAAGACGCAATATCAGCTGACTCGACGAAAGCTCCACAGGGGAACAAGGACCATGAACAACGACCCCTGATGAAAATGTCGGTCAACCTCATACGGACGTATAAGTTCATTAATGAGGTGAGTGACATACCTGGTTTTCCGTTCACTTTGTTGCAAATCATCTGTGTTTTTGTTTGCTCCAGAGCAACGGAGAAAAAGCTCAATGTCCGACTATCTGAGGTCCAATGGAGTCTTCCAATAACACATTAGTTCTTTTACATCTCCGATTAACCTTGCTTTGCGCTCTGATCTAGTCATCACGTGATCACACACTTTGCACCACGTTCAGCTTTGGCCGCCGTCAATGGATAAGTGCGATGGAGAGAAATAAGAATAGCTTATTCGTGAAATCTGGGCTTGTAGTGACGTATTCAAGGTCTTACTTGTATACTATATGACCAGGCGAATGAAATCAACTCGAACCAAAAATAAATACTTTTGGCTCATTTAATCAACCTATCCTTTTTCTACGGCGTAGGCGCAGAGATTTCCGCCCCCTAATGCATATATTTCCGTTTTTTATTGTCGGCTTCTTGTTACTGTGTTTTCCTGCACGTGGCAATCAGAGATGAGGTCTTCGCCCATGTTTACTCAGCTTGTTTTTCAGTGCAGTATCCCACAGGCTGATTGCTATCTGATGTAGTTTATTTTTATCGGTTGGCCGCCGGAGAATTGCCAGTGATGATTTGGATCTGGCGAGCTAAATGTTTGATTTATTCGTTGCATGTTCAAATCGTTCAGGTTGTTGTATCAGGGGTACAATGTAGAATTGTTTTGTTCACGCAATCTGCTGAGTCACATTGTCTTGCTTTTTTTGCCTGAAGACCAGTCTTTGTACCCGATAATTCAAATGTCAACAAGTTACAGGTTTCTTGGACTGGAACAAGTCGTCTTTTTGAGGCATGCAAGTATATAGAGATCATTCTCTAGAATGTCCGAAACGGTCAAGCACAACCGTGAATATACCAAATACTTCATTTTCTCTTGGTGGTCTCTTTTATAGTGCACCACTTTATGTAATTACAATCAACAGAAGCCCAATCGTTGCAACTTTTGGTACAAGAGACTACTAGATATTGGATTTTGTATGTGCACTGTCGACTCGTAATGGGACTTCGTGAATCGATCGATCGTTAAGCTGGAGGTTCAGTCCGATCTACCTACACTCTTTAAAACGAGTAGCGAAACAGTTGCTATAACAACCTTCGTATCCGGACCATTTGCGTCCAGCTTGAAAGTACAACCAAGATACGACAGCATCCGAAGCATAAACAATAATGATAATCGTACAATTGTAGCACCCTTTCGGTGCCATGCCACCCGAAGGAAGCGTGAGGGTTGAAATACTACTAGGTTGCCCAGGCCTAGACAGAAGCAATAAATATGCCGGAGCTTGGTTCAAACCATGGGCCTTCTAGTCAGTAATTTGGCGTTTTGACCACAGATATCTCGAGCTCAAGCACTTGAACTAGCTTTCAACACTGTAATGATAACGCTTTCCGAAAAAGTCGTATTCGCGCTTTATAGCCTTATAAACGTTCAAAGTGTTGTGCCGTTTTCAGTTAGGTGTTTCCCAAAACCGGCCTGCTGGGTTCCGGTCGCCAATCCGGGGATTTCGGCATGTATTCGGTCAGTCACCTTGTTTACTCACTTCGCTGGGGCCATTTTGCAGCCTCGTCAAGCCAGCCAGCCTGTCCTTCAGAGTTACCAGCCCTGAAGCACGTTACTGCATGCCCATGATATCCTTCAATCGGTCGTTCCAACTCGTGTTGTTGTGTATTCTTCATTCACGGTTCCTCACTACGCTTTATCGTTTAAGCCCATATCACAGCTAGAACACAAACTGTTGCAGTGTAAAATACAGCCAACTGAAGTGTGCAACGTAAAACTCATTATGATCGATCCTTCTCGCAGATGTTCGATTCAATACTGATAGCCGATAATCATTCAGTGCACCCGGCTCGAGATATTTCAGTGGTTAAGGCGCGAACCTATTGACCAGAAGGCCCGTGGTTCGAACCCGACCTCAGCATCCCGATTGTTCCTGTCTAGGCTTGGGCAACCTGACAATATCTCAGCCCTCATGCTTCCCTCGAATGGCATGGCAGCTAAGCACCGAAAGTGTGTTACAGTTGAACCGTATGGGGGACAAGTGTTGTTATGTTTCAATACCTGTAATTTAAATGTACAGATGGTCTGACGTGAAAACGTTGCAGAAAATAGTCGAATTTGACAAACGTCAAGATGCAGTTTCGGATTCCTTTTTCAAATTTCTACATTTTCCTGCCGTAGGTGTATTATCGCAAAAAGCGCAGGCTGCGAGAACAAGCAGCTGAAGATAACAGTCAAAAACGTGATCGAAAGGGCTCCTTGACAGCCCTCCAAAACTCGGTGAACCCCAATGCTGGCCCCGGGCAGATACATCAGCCTACCCTTGGTCCGGCTTCTACCAATGCTGCTGCCCTCACCTGTCACCGTCATCACATTCATCACCATCATCGGCACTGCGTTCAGCAACAACTGCAGCCAATGAACGGTTCAGTCATCCATGCTCAGGTTCCCCCACCCTTACCGCACCGTTGTGCTTTCGGTTCTCCCGGCGTTGTGGCCAACGGCTGTTGTACCACAGCTGCCGCTGTAGCTGTTGCGGCTGGTGCAATCAGTACACGGCACTCTGGAACAACCAGGCACCTGCAACATCCCCCCACAACAAGTCATCATTTCCCAACTTCGATGGGAGCCCAACACCAGCAACAACCGCCCGTTCCCCCACACCATCACCATCAATTACAACATCTGCATTTGTACGATTCCGGTAAGTCTCACGACTTTTTATCTCGCGGTTGTCTCGTACCTGGGGCTCTTGACACGTCTAATTCACTGTCATTCTAGGTGCCTCCGGAGCCCCCCTGACCTGCACTGTGGGTGCAAACAGCAAAGGATTGCATCTGGCAGCACCCCAACCAATTGCTGCAACCGCTGCTTCCGGGATAAGGACGCATCCCTCGGCCACAACCAATGGATCGACGCAAATAGTATTGAATACCGGCAACACAGTCGCTGCTCCTGTGCCCTATCCCGCTTCTGCTCATCTCCATGGTTTCGTACGTATTGGAGATGTGTGGCAGGACCGATACAAAATCCTTGCTCTCATCGGCAAAGGCACATTTGGACAGGTTAGTTTGCCTTAGTCGGCTTTATGTGAAATTGCAATCTCACATTCTTCAGCTGTCGTTGAATTGTCCCTCTAAGACGCAAATAACTCCTCAAACTCTTCACTCCCATAAATCATTCAATATTCGGAAGTAGCGGACTTTTACCCCCGTATGATAGCGATCCGTTCCTATTTCGAATTTACCGACATCTTTTGCTAACGCAACTTCTGGTGCGAACAATGTTTCCATGAGCACTACTCCCGTTACGTCCATCGAGCGATGTCGACGGAAACTAAGGCTGCTTTCATTTTAAACTGGTGAATTTCTGCCCGGATGTCTTAGCAAACAGGTGCCGTTTTGATATCCCATACCTGCACATTCTACCAGCGGTTTCAATCAAACGTTGCACTGTCAAATCCAAAGGACCCCAAAGTCAAGCCGTTTGTGTTTCAGATCGAGTTGAATGTCTGCTGAATGGTCATCAGTTGGGTCACTGTAAGCAAGAAACGAACCCGACATACGCTTACCCACTACATTTCGTGGTATACATACAGACGACTTTAGATGTCAAGTACGCGTGTGACTCTTTTGATGATCCTAGTATTTTTGGTGCACCGTCCAGAGAGAAGTGCTTCAGAGTTTTTATTCGTAAATTAGTGGCATGTGTCAACAACAGTGTCCGATTGTGTTGCTCGTCTTCCCCGTGGTCGTCAGGCTTTTAAATTTGATGCCCATGTGACATTGCATAGGACGTTGTTAGCGAAAACCGTAACTACTTGGAATAGATGAAAGACAGTGTCATTGCTGTCTGGACGTATCACACTACTCAGAAGGTTGCTGAAAACTTTTCGACGCTATCATTGTTTTCAAAGTGAAGGATCAGGTGCCTTTGTCTCTAGATGGGATAACCTTGGTATTTCGCCCACGAAGTTTGCACTAAAGCAACGGAGAACTCAGCGTTACGAAACTTGTCCTCTTGAGTTTTAAGAAGGCGATCATGGAATTACTGATTTAAGTGCGTCGCCACATGATTCATATGCTGAAGGGATGACCATAGCAAAGTACACCTGTCTAACACAACGCCACGGTAATGTCACGGGGAAGGGACGTAACTTGCCTCCCCCCACTGGAGTAGTGACCTCGTTACTGATCACTGTAATAAGCTTCGGTGGGTACAGTACAACCGAGCTTTAAGTCCTTCCCAATGCACTTCCTCGGTTGTGATCTGCGCCAGCCGTTCCCACTACAAGTCATCGTATTCGGTATCTACAACGCAACGTTGTGATTTCTATACAGTCCGACGTGCGCAGTGGGAGCCACTCATTCTTTTGAGCGGTCATTCGTTGTCGTTCGTACGCCCCGTGTGCGCAGCCGGAACGACCGTCACTCACGGTTGATCTTTCCCGATCGACTCTCCGGATTTTTCACCGAGCCCACTCCATGACACCAACCCTGATCAGTCTCACAGTTTCATTTTATCCATATCCTTATATCTTGTCTTCGATTGTCTTTTGCTTATCGCGGCAGCTACTAGGTGCATTTTCAACCATCTGATCAGGTTGTGCATCCGCGCGTCGTCGTTGTACGGTATCTATTCACATTCATGGTCATATTCCAACCGATCAATGCCCGCGTCCCGTCGACCATACGGCACACAAGCCTGGTGATGAATCATTCGTGGTTAGGTACAATACGCCAAGCAGTAGAACATTTTGTTACACGAGATTAGCTGCCTGGTTGTTGTTCACATGTGAGTGTGCGCGCATAGTGTTTTCTTCACTTGTGTGCCTCCGCTTATGTGTGCGCGCACCCGCTCGATCGCTCGCTCGCTCGCGAACTGATTTCAGTGTTTGGAACACAGACAGATGCGTACAGATCACAGCAACACGCTTGGGCTCATTCGTTCGTTCCGTGTCGGTTCGATTGCTTTAGAGGAGCTGTTGTGCGATTTTACTACCATCAGCACTCAATGAATTTGCTGTTTATGCGTGAGAATCGCAGTCATCTGATTTTATAGAGTTAGTTTAAGCGCGTACGCTCGATAGACCACGATGTCGCTCTTTTACTTGTCCACTAAACTACGGGATTTGACGTTTTTATACATAGGCTTTTTGAACCGAAACTCTTCCTGATCTGTGCACAGTTTGTCAGTTCCTACAGAACTCAACTCCTTTCGAAGCTGTTTATCCCTAGAACACTGCAAATGTTGCAGTTGGAAATGACCACTTTGTCTCAAGGATGTGACCCAAGACTAGCTGGTGAATGATTGAAGAATTAGGACTAATAATATACTGGGTCAGTCACTTCATATTTCAGACGACTGTGTGCCTCGTATGTCTCTCTTTTCCTTCTTCCATCTGATGGATGGGGTCGGTTCAATGGCGGCCACATCGTGTCCTGGCAACGGCCGTGAAACATCCTATCGGTGTATTCAGTTGAGTTGTCAACTGCCACCTGTCTGGACTCCGAGACGCGTTTACGATAATTGTTGGCAATGACTGGCGTAACCTATTCAAGTACTTATATATTAAAGCCTTCAGTGGACTGCCCGAGGCTGGTGGGTACACTGGGTCAGTAATGCTGAAGTACGTCGAACGTCGGAAGAAATAACTCGCCTACGGTAGATGAACTGATCACACTCTATGGGCTCCGTTGACTTGGTGACGTTATCCGTATGCCGGCTGACCGACTTCCTCGAAGAGCCCTTTTTGCGCAACCACACGATGGGTGGAAATGAGCCAAAAGAGGTCAAGCAGTGACTTGGCAACGAAGTATGGAGGCCATTACCAGCAAACTCAGCTGCGCTGTCATTGCCCTCTCCCTGGATGGGAACTTCGAGACGGGACACATCAGTGGTTACAGACTTTGTCGCACATGGCCCAGTCGCAAATGCCTTTAATGCATACCTTGCCCTTCCGATCTCCCCAGTGAAAAATCCACTGATTCCCCTGTATCGGTGCATCAATTTTATCAGCTATGCAGCGAAAGGGTGTTACAGCTAAACGGTTATTGATCATTTATTAGTAAACGAAACTCGGGCAACTGGAACCAGTGTTCCTCAGATCCACAGCTCGTAGCTGAAGTACCGAAATGCAAACTTTAAAATGTCAGCAGCGCTCATCTGTAATGTGGTTGCCTCGCATACTAATTTCACCAATATCCTGTATCGTGTACTAGAGTCTTGAAGTAGTCACGGAATTTCAGATCGCTTGGGCTGTTCCCACCACTGGTCTTTTTCTGGGATTCAGAGGTATCCAATCCTGCTTCCATGTTGGAGCTTCCATACAAGCAGGTATTGGGCATTTTGCTGTCTGGGAGTGAGTGTTTGTGCCCCTGTATGGGGTTCCTAGGCAATCGATGTCCACAAATAAAAAAATACTAGAATTAACCAGGCAAGAAGCCTACTTCCGTCCCTAGGTTTTCATGTAAAGGTGAGCTCGAGATAACCGGAAGGTCCGTGGTTCGAACCTAACCTCGGCATCTCAACTGCTCCTGTTTAAGCTTGGGCTGCTGGCACTATCTCGGACCTCGTGTTTCCTTCGGGTGGCGTGAAAGCTGGGCACCGAAAGGGTGCTGCCGAGGAACGATTATTCTTTAAATTTTTACTTATGTAAAGGTGATCTGTGACTGGATACGAACATCACCCCTCGTCCACGAAGTTGACTGAAGTCGTCCTCTTGTGTGGGGAATTATTATTTTCAAGATGGAATTGCTACTCGGAACTGGGAGTAGGCGTAAAACATCCAAGAGTCCATCCACGGTTCTTTTTCCCTCAGTTTTCTGCCATCCCTGAAATCGAGCATTGCTTCCATCCTTCCAAAAGTCAAACTAAATGAAGCGCTTTCAGAGGCATTTCTCGTCGCCGCAGTTGTAAAACTCTGATCAGGCTAGTTTCTATTTTTGGCAGTGGATTTTCGAACACAATAGTCACCTTCATGCCACATTGGTAGATGTCTGCAAACGTACAAGAAAGTGATGCTTCATTTAATTCCTCGGTCCGGTTACTGTCACGCAGCTCACGTGACACTTAAGAGATACTGTTATTAGCTATTCCACCCTTGGTATGGTGATTAAGTTTCATAATCACCTGATGGAATAACGTAGCTTATGTTGATAAACAAGGTTCTCCAAAACTCAGTCAACTGGACGATGCAGTTAGCTGTTCCGTGGAACCCCTAAATAGGTACATCTTCAAATCCTCGCTCGGCCAGACACGGGACGTGATATCCAGTCTCACGCGCCAAAAAACATTTCAAAGAGGTACATTCGCCAAGGGGCGGATTCCGATCATCTAATATATCCCCTTATTTTTCCAGCTTACGAACTCGATGGGCAATTTCGTGTTGCTGACGTGTTGGTGTAGTGTTGTATTCTGACAACAAATTGTAGAGACGAGCCACCTCTGAACTGATCTGTTTTGTCCCGGGCTGGTGTTGTCGGGAAGTCAAATGCAGTTTTTTTCTATCACCGATCATCAACTGGACAAACGTAACATAATAACAATAACAGTACTAGTCCAATTGGACCACCCTTTCGGTGACTAGCTGCCACACCACTCGAAAGAAGTACGAGGTCTAGGATACTGTCAGGTTGCTTAAGCCTGAACAGGAATATTAGAGATGCATGGCTTGGGTTCGAACCGCGCAACTTTCGGCCTGTAAGTTCGCGCCTCAACCACTGAGCTATATCGAGTTCAGTGAATCGATACATTATATTGCTTTTGTTTAGTTAGGTGCAAGGTTTTGTGTCTGAGACTTATTAAACCCTGGCCTTTTTGAGCTGCTTGCTGCCCGGAGCATGAACCAGCACTTATCTGTTCATTGGACTATCTGAAGCGCGATGCACAATCCTTTCCTGAAGTAGGGAGCATTTGCATCTTACTAAAACTAAGGAACACCCCAGTTACGAACTCAACAAATTAATCGGTGAAATAACAAGTCAAAATGTGTAGGAAATCTTGGGTTTATAAAGGTCATCAGCAGGAAGGAATCTGACCTTCCTGAAGGGAACAGCGGCCGCATTGAAACAAGGCATAGCTACAATCCTCAACTTGGGTAGGCATTGGGAGGAATGAAGATAAAAGAGGTTTCCCTTTGAACGGTGCTCTATTCGAATGAAAACAAGTGGTCAACCTAAAGTTCTGATGGACAAAAACCGTGGATCACTAACTCTCTTATTAGATTGCCTAGTATGAATCAAATAGTGTACCATTCGAAAAATGGAGCTCGTTAGTATGTTGAGATGTTTGCACTACGTGTGATTAAATGAAGGAACATTAATACAAAAGCCTAAAGGTAACTTTCCGGTAAAAATAAAAATCGTTCAGCTGTAACGTCCTTTCGGCGTCTAGCTGCCATACCACCCGGAGGAAGCATGAGGGCTGGTATACTGCCAGGTTGCCCAAGCCTAGACAGGGGAAGACGAGAGGCAGAGGTCGGGTTCGAACCACGAACCTTTCGGTCAGTAAATTAGCGCTCTAACCACTAAGCCATCTCGCCCCCCGGTGTCTGGTTAGAAAAGGACACCCAACTGTCTGGCACATTTTTTTAGAATGCGGCACAGGTAAGACGTGAGACACATCGATTTTATGGCCTGCCCTTAAGATTTATATCCCGACTTGGTAGCTACCCTTAATTGTTATGCATTAAAGCCAGTCTTCGACTGCTCGCTGACATAGAAAGTTAGTGATTCATTTAGCTGAATCTCTTTCTTGGGGATTTGTGTAATGCAGGCGAACCTTATTCAGCATTTCGGACGTCTCCAAGCGCGTCCTACAGTTATTGGAGCTCTTAGGATCATAGGATAAATACGGTTGTGTGACGTCGACTTTCCACTGAACATGATTCAACCATAACGTAGTTTGACTAGTAGTCGGCCAAATCTCTTCACGATTCAATTGTTGCCTTTTGATCACTCTAGAAGGGGTGGGTGGTTAGAGCGCGAATTTACTGACCGGAAGGTCCGTGGTTCGAACTCGACCTCCGCCTCTAGACTTCTCCTGTCTGGGCTTGGGCAACCTGGCAGAATTCCAGCCCTCTTGCTTCCCTCGGGTGGCATGGCAGCTAGGCACCGGAAGCGTGTTACAGCTGAACGATTTTTTATTCACCTTTTTACTCTAGAAGGGTAATAAATTCATTTTTTTCTGTCCTTGTGCTTACTCATGGACTTAGGTTATGTACACGGATTGTCATTGGGGCATTTTGCTTTTCCCCTTAGGTGTCCTTTTTCGCTATCCAACCGGTGAACTAAATCGGAGTTTATCTTCATGCTTATGGTCTGCAGTCTATAACTATCTCAGTTCTGTCGAACAGTGCTAGGGTCGGGACGAACGACTGAAGTTCTGTTAGTTACAGGTTTCTTCTTTAGTCAATGTTTGTTGCCTGGTGAAACCCATGAGTTGATATCATGGATGTCAGTCAGTTGAACGGTCACGGCTGTCATAGTCTGCTAAGATGGTATTGGTGAGCATTGCGGATGACCAAACTAACTATTTGGAATTCCGTCGAATTCGGACTAAACGCTCTCTCGTTGGAGGTGTTCTTTTTAAGAGGGATTCCTCCAAAGTAAAAAGAATCGAGACTTGGCAAGTCGTTATTTTATGTGGGGACTTCTTTCCAATCACTCTAGTATTGTTGTAGTGTATTGTTCGACAAAAACAAAGTTCATTTTACTAGGATTGTCATAGGATTAAACCTTCGTCATTCCTCTCCCACGGTGATCACCGAAGCACGTTTGTCATGAATAACCATCAACTCTTCTTTGTGTGAAAGCGTTAACTGTGTAATGGAATAGAATGCTTTATGTATCTCGCAAGTCGTATCAGTTGTCAAGGTTGTGATTCTTGGTCTGACTGACTGTTGACTTCTTTAGAAATCGTACTGTTGACGTACGGGGATCGATCACCGACTCTTTGGTTGGCAGCTTCCCTCTGTTATCTGTCGTACGATGCACCCGCCCAATCACACCCTGAACAAATCCGGTCTTCCGAGCACGTGCCTAGTTCTTTCTTGCTCGTCTAATGAGTCCCAGTAACCCTGGAGCAGCCTTTGTTTCTCAACTTTTCAGAGTTCGACCTCACCTTCACCGCAGCAGTTCTCTCCGTATCAGTGATTACCATTTTGAGGTTACGTTGTGGGCTTGTGCGTATGTGATACATCGTGTCCGTGGGAGGGCTCAAATCTTTGATTTTATTGCTACCAAGTCGAATCGACAACAAGCGGGTTTGTGGTAAGAACCCAAACATCGAATTCAGATTGGCGCGGGCCAACGGTAGGATACTTTTGTTTCAGAAGAACTATTTGCAGGTGTCTGACTTTCGTCACCTCGACTCAGTTGCCATGATGAGGTTAGTATTAACCTCTATCTTTTTATGAAGATCACTTTCAACAACTGGCTGTGGATAGATTTTAATGGCGTTTCTAGTCAGTTTTTACTTCCAGTTTTTTTTTACCAAACACTATAAAAGCACCTGTTTGATTTTCCTGTTCTGTTCTTCATCCAACGTTTCATGCTTAGTCGACCACCTGCAACCCTATTTTGGTTTTGTAAGTTATCGGTTTCATTCTGGAATTCTTTCTGCAGAGGAAGCAGTGTAAATATCCTTACGTTCTGTTATGCTTTCATTTCTCTTTTATTCTCTAGGTTGTTCGAGCGCTGGACCAAGAGAGTGGCGAAGAGGTTGCCATTAAAGTGATTAAGAACAAACGCTCCTTCCTCCAACAGGCCGGCGTCGAGATCAAATTGCTGTGTGAAATGGCTGCATTCCAATCCAATGAACAGCTTGCCACTGAGGTTGGCGCAAATTATATAGGTAAGTTTGTGTCTGAGTCATCTGATGTTGTTGTCCTCTTTGTGGGGGGCGAGGTGGCTCAGTGGTTAGAGCGCGGATTTACTGATCAGAAGGTCCGTGGTTCGAACCCGACCTCTGTCTCTCGACTTCCCCTGTCTAGGCTCGGGTAACCTGGCAGTATCCAAGCCCTCGTGCTTCCTTCTGGTGGCATGGCAGTTAGGCACCGAAAGGGTGCTACAGCTTGTCCTCTTTGTCTCTTGGCCTGAATCGGTCTACGAATTCGGTCCAATTCTGATCCCGTTCCAAACTCTGAACTCGCTTCATCAAAGTAAGGTTCCGCAAGATTTGGTATACACCCAATAGCTGTAAAATTTAACTATACAGTTGGACGAGAACGGGATTTCTGCGCATTACTTACTTTCGGCTGTCCAAAAGGTCAACCAAATATGCAGCTTCCAGTTGACGAAATAACGTGTTGACGCCGGAGTGGCCCTTATCAGCTGTTAACACTGATGAAACGGATTCATCTTTTACCAAATGGGTCAAAGTATTCCAGAGACCAGCGAATGCATCTGCATGAAATTTTCCGACTACTTTCTCTTGTTTGATGTAACATTACTGAGAACAGTCATGACATTGGTTTGGAAAAATGCACTGTACTACGAACAGCTGCAGTCATTTGACTGAGGTGTACGGCTGTTTAATGTCGGCACAGTGCAGTTTAGCTTCCTTGGATTAGTAATTTAATCATCATCGCTACGCGGACTTACCAGCAGTCGCGAGAAGCAGAGTCGTAAAGGTCAACTAGATTCCCTTCTTGACGCATTGGACGCATTGACCACATCTTTTTTAATTTGTGACAGCTTCCCGGCACCTGGGCCGTCACTAGGACACCCCAGTGTCACGGATGCACGTGATAATTACGGAGCCTGTTACACCAGGTTCGCCAATGGGCACTCTACTGACCCTCCATATTGGAGCATCTGCATCGATTTGTTTCTGAAATACTTAGACTGCTGTAACGGTACTACATCAGCTACCGTTCCCTTGGGGTTAAGCTCTTCCGACATAGGCCTTGGTTGAGGGCCCAAATCTTTCTCCCGTTTGGTTTTGGGCATCGCGACAAATTCTCAGTCCGCGCACAACCATGAGCCGTACAATACCTAATGTCATGCAACGATGGCCATCAGCCATCAGCCATGTCACCTTATTGAATGTATACATAAGGACCGGTGGGCGAAAATAGGCTACTGCTGGTACCCTCCATTCTTTTCAGTACTATCTCCTAACTTCCTTCTTGCCTGATTTACGATCACTCTTCCAAAGATTCCAGTCTTGCTTCCAGGACAACGAATGACAGCAAGTCACCGTTTCGCACAGTTCTTTTCCCTGTCATTATCACGATTTTCAATCTGCGAACTATTGAGCAAATCCGCCAGTAAGCTACTCTGGTGCAAACTTCACAATTTATGGATAGATATTGGTTGCGCTAATGGGGCTTACAACACCTTCGTCACATCCAAATTTCACGTTATGCGGTTTCTGGAATTACATGAGCACACTGTTCTGTTTAGGCCGCTTCCCGTTGACCTTCTTGGAATGATGAAAAAATACGGAACTGCATTCCAGCCCTTGTAGCTCGCAGGATCGTTGCAGCCCTGAAAAGCCACCATTGCAGCAAAGTGACATGTTTTGCTCCGGAGGACCAACTTTGTCGAACTTAAGCTGAGCAGCTGAGAATTATCAGCCTTTTCGTCGTCTTCAGGATTCGTAGCTGGTCGCGAACACACCCACTTCTAGCTAGAGGTGGGTTTTCGGCACTCTCATTACCACACCTAACGAGTGACCCGTGTATTGTGAAGAGATCTGCACTCACGTCACCTCTTTTTTCATGGGCGGTACTCTCCTCCGACACACGAAATCAATGCATGGAATCGCGTAATCACACTGTTTTTGTAGGACTAATCAACAGTAGGTTATGCTTTGATCCACTTGTTTTTCGCCGTCCAGCGGTTTTGACACCGCGAATAATCAGGTCATGGCGTATGCAAGAAACTTGCGGAGGCTCTGGTAACTCGAAGACCACAGGTCTGTTTGTTCACCAAGTCGGTGTGGGCCATAGCTGCCCGCACATAAGTATAGCACCAGTTAAGCCGCATTTTGTTCCAGTTGTCTAACGGTTGCTGTAGATTGGCGACCTAAACATATGACTTCACACGGAGTCCCTCAAGATGCGACATCCTTCTAATTGGGACTTCTGACGCCACGAAATTTCCCCCGTTGTAATTCTGTCGTGACTGAAACCCAAAGTACTAAACTTTGCAGCTCCGAAATTCGTGGATTTACTCCTCTGGGTGTGATATAACGATTGAAATGTCTTTGACCTAAAGGAAACTACTCACAAGGTTGCTGAAAACTTTTCGACAGCAACCTTGTGAGTAGTTTCATTTATGAAAATATACTGCGATATCTCGGATATCGTGCCAGCTGAAACACGAGGCGGCCTTTGTGCAGCATATTCAGTTGAAGAATATGATAAACTGAAGATTCAGTTGAGTTCTTCGTGGCAAACCACACTGATATGTAAATGAGTGTATTTGTCTTTCACCTACGTTTACTGTTCGACCGTTGCGTTGAACGATTGTCGTTATATATATTGTGCCGCCACATCTGCATCAAACTCATTCAACTTTGTGGATTATCTAAATGATAATACCTCGAATAGTAAACTAAGTTCAAACAGTGTGAACGAGAAGACAAGGGCGGAGCAGAACACACTGTCTCTCAATTGCCGAATAAGTGCTGTAGCAAGTGGACCGTCAGAGACGCTGTCCCACTTTCGTTTTGCTTCTCCATATCTCTGGGTAATAATTTACCGCCTGATGTTTGCCACTGCGATTATCGACTCTTCATGTGACTTCCGAAATATGTCGGACGGTGGTATCACTTAGGTAGACAAAGATTTGGACTAGTTTGGTGGATACATCGATTTAGACGATTTAGTTTTACACGCTACTCATAAGGTTGCTGAAAAAGAACATTATAAGTAAGTGATTCAGTTGGGACTCCAGTGTGAAAACCAGATCGGAATGCAAATGAGTGTATTTGCCAGTACGGGGATTTGTGTTGTGCTGAACAGGAACCCAGGTACGCATGATGCAAGCGAAAAGACCAATGCCCTTGGACTGCGACCTCACGCCTGTTGGCTGAGTGCTCTATCCATTGAGGCAAGAATGCGTGCAAATCACTCTTTGTTGGAACGCTTGTCACAACAATAACCTATCTGTAGTAACCAAGGCGGCAACTACTGACAATCAGTACACCGCGTAGCACTGGTACATGACGGTCCTCGGGTACATCGGATGTTTGGGTATCCGATACTGAACACAAGTAAAGTTTCATTACTCCGGTGCAAGGTGCCTGTTGTACGGTTCCTCTTAGCTATTCGACCGAAAAACGCTTACGTCCGGAATGCATTCTCGCATCCCTTGATGATGTTTCCATAAAAGGAATGCCGTGGGTTCATCCACGATGTTTCCCTCAGTAATGGCAATGTAAGATGGCGGTTATTTTACTTAACGAGGCTACAGATGTTGCGTTTCTGGTCTACTCACTCCCCAGCATCAATCCTCAGTGTTTTCAATTTTCGCTCAAAGCACCTCCACTACAGCATGTATGTGTTCACGCCACCGCAGATCATTGATCATCCTTCCCAATGGCCTGCCTCTGTCACTTTTGTGCGCAGTTCATACACATATACACACAGCTGATCATACGCCTTCCCGTCTTCGTGGCTATTGATGAGCCAATTTAGTGCTTGCGATTGTTCGTTTGCACGCACGCCAACTGACTTGTGCGCGCGCATATATGAATACATATAGATGCGCGCGTACACACGCACATCCCTAAATACACACCAGTTCTTGTGTCTATCCGTTTCGTTCATGGCTGCGCGTGTCCCTGTTTTATTTTGCGCCGCGTGGCTAATTTTATGCACTCATCCTGTACATATGCTCGCCTGCCCACTTCACGATATTGTTAAATTTGGTAACCTAGCCCAGTTCTCGGTCACCTGTTTTGGATCGTTTTTCATCTTGTTTTGGTCTCATGTGTGGTGGTCGTGGGTTGCTGTTTGCTTATTTTATTCGTTCCGTTTTGTGCATTAACTTGCAATTGCAAATTGTAGACTTAACGGGCATGAAGCAAGCAACGTCACGCGTATGTCAGCGTCAAGGGGTGAGATGGCTCAATGGTTAGGGCGCGAATTTACTGACCGTGGAAGGTCCGTGGTTCAAACCCGACCTCTGCATCTCGACTTCCCCTTCCTAGGTTTGGGCAACCTGGCAGTATCCCAACCCTCGTGCTTCCTTCGGGTGGCATGGCAGTTAGGCACTACGGTGGCTCGTGAAACACTNTGATGATGATGATGATGATGATGATGATGATGATGATGATGATGATGATGATGATGATGATGATGATGATGATGATGATGATGATGATGATGATGATGATGATGATGATGATGATGATGATGATGATGATGATGATGATGATGATGATGATGATGATGATGATGATGATGATGATGATGATGATGATGATGATGATGATGATGATGATGATGATGATGATGATGATGATGATGATGATGATGATGATGATGATGATGATGATGATGATGATGATGATGATGATGATGATGATGATGATGATGATGATGATGATGATGATGATGATGATGATGATGATGATGATGATGATGATGATGATGATGATGATGATGATGATGATGATGATGATGATGATGATGATGATGATGATGATGATGATGATGATGATGATGATGATGATGATGATGATGATGATGATGATGATGATGATGATGATGATGATGATGATGATGATGATGATGATGATGATGATGATGATGATGATGATGATGATGATGATGATGATGATGATGATGATGATGATGATGATGATGATGATGATGATGATGATGATGATGATGATGATGATGATGATGATGATGATGATGATGATGATGATGATGATGATGATGATGATGATGATGATGATGATGATGATGATGATGATGATGATGATGATGATGATGATGATGATGATGATGATGATGATGATGATGATGATGATGATGATGATGATGATGATGATGATGATGATGATGATGATGATGATGATGATGATGATGATGATGATGATGATGATGATGATGATGATGATGATGATGATGATGATGATGATGATGATGATGATGATGATGATGATGATGATGATGATGATGATGATGATGATGATGATGATGATGATGATGATGATGATGATGATGATGATGATGATGATGATGATGATGATGATGATGATGATGATGATGATGATGATGATGATGATGATGATGATGATGATGATGATGATGATGATGATGATGATGATGATGATGATGATGATGATGATGATGATGATGATGATGATGATGATGATGATGATGATGATGATGATGATGATGATGATGATGATGATGATGATGATGATGATGATGATGATGATGATGATGATGATGATGATGATGATGATGATGATGATGATGATGATGATGATGATGATGATGATGATGATGATGATGATGATGATGATGATGATGATGATGATGATGATGATGATGATGATGATGATGATGATGATGATGATGATGATGATGATGATGATGATGATGATGATGATGATGATGATGATGATGATGATGATGATGATGATGATGATGATGATGATGATGATGATGATGATGATGATGATGATGATGATGATGATGATGATGATGATGATGATGATGATGATGATGATGATGATGATGATGATGATGATGATGATGCAGTTAGGCACCGAAAGGGTGTTACAGCTGAATGATTACTTTTTTGCCATCAAGTACAGCCTTTGTAGTAGCAACTTTATGAAAATTTCTGATTCTCTGCAAGGATTCAGACAAATCTATCATGATTCTCGCTTGCAACACCCTTTTCTATGGTATTACGTGCACCTGTGGGTTCTGTTTCCCAAAAACGGTAGCTTTGAAAAAAAGGACTTCACCGCTGTTAGATCCTTCCCAGTTGGTCGTTGCAACAGTCCTTAGTTCCTTACTCATTCCGAGCGGTCAGCTCACTCGTCTTAGTCAAGTATAAGCCTCCCTCCACATTTTCTCATATCTTATTATGTGGTCTTTTTCGTCACCATTGTTTACTTCATCCATCCTTTTACTTCCTCCTCTCTTATTTTACAGTCAACCTTAAAGCCCACTTTACCTACCACGGTCACCTGTGCCTCGTTTTCGAACTGCTCTCCTACAATCTGTACGATCTTCTTGTGAACACCAACTATCGTGGCGTGTCGCTCAATCTCACTCGAAAATTCGCCCAACAACTGTGTGCTGCCCTTGTCTTTCTCTCCCGTCCTGACGTCCAGGTTATTCATTGTGATCTAAAACCGGAAAACATTCTGCTCGTCAATCCCAAACGGTCTGCCATTAAAGTCATTGATTTCGGTAGCTCCTGTCATGTGTCCGAAAAGGTCTATCAGTACATCCAGTCCCGTTTCTATCGGTGAGTTTTTGACATATTATCTCTTGATTATATCGTGCTTCTGCTTCCTTGATCTTTCTCCCAGTGCGTCTTCGAATGTGACCAAAGTCATATGTTTGTGTGGTAACCATCACTCTTATGGGTAGCAGCATCCTTACTACGTAGTGGGACCTGCTTTTTGTCGTTTTTCGTCGTGGACCGAACCCGAGCCGCAACCACTGACGCCGTTTTTCGTTACGGTTCTCATGTTTAATTCTTTCAGGCAGACGTGGTGTTTATGCATGGGCCTACATCTAAGGGTTAAATTTTTATGCCTACCCTCCAGCGCTGATACTACCAATCGTTCCATACGCCCGTCCGTCTATTGCTAAAGTTGAAACCGGGATTCCATCCTACACTCTTTCGGAGCACTGCCAACTGGTCGCCTTAGTTCATGGTTTTTAGGTGTTATTTCAAGCCTTCATGACTGTATATCTGGATGGTTACAACTGTCTGACCTGAAGGGGAATCATGGAAACTCGTTGATATTCTACTTCATCCGTTTTGGAAAGGGCACTCACAGTGTGTCTGATGAATTTCGAAATGGACGTGAACGTGCGGCTTCCCGCGGGATAGGAACGTGAACACTAGCGGTCAGCTCTCATGGGCTGATCGATTGGACGATGTACCAATGATCACGTCTGTCGCACAGTGCTCACCGAAGTGAACGAACTCCGACATTGTCTGAATTGGATTAGAGGTTTTCATAGTCAGTTAAGTCCAATAGGGACGCTAACTTGTGCTCCATACTGGAGCACACCGTAGACACATTGATCTATGCACAGACATGAAAACACGGTGCGAACTACACACTCATATGCCAGAGACGGTTTCGTAGTCAGGTGAGCAACAAATGACTTAATGGCCGTCGGTTTGTTGGTTTGGTTTGGCAATTTGATTACAATCAGATGCAATCAAACTGCCCAGCTCAGCCAACAAACTAACGTTTATCTTTGCTAACTGAGCTACTGACGTTCTCCTCAAAAGCAGATGATGTAATGCAATTTACTTGCATGTGAATATGTGCTCTCCAGTTCTGGCTGACACACTCAAGCTGTTCCTGGGAATAACGGTGGATTTACTTTGCCTCATCGACGATCCGGATGTGGTGCCATCCATGTCCTGCTGCTGTAGAGAAGCGTAGTGCAACACGAAAAGCTTTCGCGCGGTTTTTGCATGTTGGTACATTGTGATTGCTTCAGACATGTTTTTGAAGTCCATCAAACGTGACGCTAACCTTCTGTATCCGTGATTTCAACTCTGTCAGTCTTCTGATCTACAATTCGCCTCTATTTTTGGTCACTTTCAGTGCTATCCAATGACAGGCACGTAGTAAGCAGACGTTTTAATGTACAAAACGGGGTATCACAGACACATGATGTCCCGAGACGCAGCGACTTCGCTTTCGACTGTGTAGTCAAATCTCAATCGTTAGAAAGGTAACAGCGTACGGACCTTCGAGTCACTAAGGATTCGTCTGGCTTGGTGAATAGCCATGTCTTGTTTGATAATTCAAAACTTCCCCACGTTTTTTACAGTTATATGCAAGCTGAATAAAGTTTGTACCTTTATGCAGTCCAGATCCTCTACCATTGTTGAAATCTGCGAAACATTAGTGTGGAAGCGTTTGACAAAGTGAACAGATTTATTTGGACAGCTGGTCATCCGAAGAATGATCCACAATACCTATCTGTTCACAGTGTGTGAAGCAGACGAATAGGATAATAGCAGTTGGTTGCATCCACGGCATTTCCCTTTTTGTGTCACCGAGACAATTAAATTAATGGTGTTCCGTCCACTTGGGGATCCACACTATTCTTTTTGATCGGCTTCATCTAAAATATCCGCGCTCAGACGATTCGCCAGAATATGAGCGAGGATTTTGCCAGGAATTCGCTTACAGATTCCCTTACCTTTGGATAAGGGCAATATGATGACACCTTTCTAGTCCTGTGGAACATCTAGTGAACAGACTTTATAAAGAAAATGATATTCTAGCCTTTGTCCGCCAACTTTGGACACTTCGGCCGGCGACCTGTCATTTGCAGAGGTCTTCCTGTTTTCGATTTGCGAAGTCGCTCTTCCAGCGCTGGAGGGTCGTCCAAATGATTCTCAAAGAGCTCCGAAAACTGGATCTGTTCACTGCACTTTGCACACGGCTCACTCTTCAGCTGAAGCTAGCATTCCGCGAGATGGTTTCTTGTAGTTCAAAGTCTTGTTGGGTGAGTAAATGTGATGGGTTATTCGGTACTCTGATGAAGGCTGCATTCTTCTATTCCACTGCGGACGAACTCACAGCGTCGTTTCCGTGTGACCAACCCTTTGCAACCGGTTTCTGAATCCTAGTTATCTCCACCACAACAGTATATTATTCGTCTACTGACATCCATGGAGCTGGTTCTGACAGTCTGTTGGATAACACAAAGTTCCGTGACACTCACCGAGTCTCTTCCGACATCCGGCTTCGTTGACTGTTCTTTTGGTTCTCGCACGTTATCGCTGGTGCCGATGATTTGTCGTGTTGCATTCATCACCACACATCAATTTACTAAGGAGAATGTCTTTGACATCCCCTTTTCGGACATCGACGCAGTCAAGAAGATGTCCGTGACCACTTCTTGGGAAGATCCATGCAATTGTCGGGACGCATCCAGATATGAAAAAGTACAGTGAACGACGCGTCCCCAAGGTTACCATCGGTCCCACACGTTTCGGATAGCAGGTGCGTTGGCGGAGCTCACCAAACACGGCTTAGCAGCATGTGACCAGCGCAGTGGGTGTGAGTTTGTTCACGCCAGGAACGTCGCCATTGGCTGTACAGAACGAACAAGTGGACGACCAAATTTGGCCCCTTAGTCATCCGATGTATTTACGCAGAAGCTCTGTATGTTTTGTCCTGACAATACAGCCATGTTCCGAGTTCTCTGTCTTCTCCTTATCGCGTAGTCTGGCGGGCTCAGTTCAGGCGTAACCAATAGACGGCCACCCACGACACAACAGCAATCACAGGTTTTTTCCAAGACTAGACCAGGTCAACCTCGGAGCAGCACGTGTAAGCAAAAGATGTTGACCACTGATCCAATTCCAAAAGGCCCTGTTATCTTTTTTTCGAACTTCTGAATCTCAGCCCACTCGAACAATAAAATCTTCTATTAAAGAAAGATGATCGCTGATGAGTAGTGGCTGGACGACGCTAGGCATGTGCGTGTACGATTTATCTTTTTTCCTTTTTCTGAGGTGGAGATTGGGGTTCATAGACACTCACAAACGTAGCCAGGCATCTTCTTGCTAGTTGAATTGGAACTGTTGTCCTTTTTGGATTGATGTAGTTTGTTTCACTGAAGTTTCTTGGAAGCTGCTGAGATCCATGTGCAGAAGAACCTATGTCCGATCCCTCTGCCTCGCTGAACGTCGCAAATTCGACAGCATAGCGTTGGACTGCAGATAGTCATCTGTCTTCAGTCGCTCCTTTCAGTACAATATCCATCATGTCTCTATTTCCCGAAGTAGGTACAGATGAACCTTGCGAACTACTTCACATGCGTCTTCATTTTATTACGGCCTGCTGCTACTTTGGGTTTGGTCGGCTTGATTGAGCTTTGCGTGAGTTTGATGCAGTTGGGGACCCTAACGTCACTTGGTATTTACTCGACTGTGTGTCTCTCGCCAACCAGGTCCGACCTGCAAGGCAGCAGGGAGATCGTAGATACCGTTTGATCATCATCAATAAGACTTATCTGGCTAAGGTACTATGCATGCCCGATCACCATCTGCCAAAGAAGGCATTTTTCCATTCCAAATCCATTTTGGCAAAGGGTCTGAGGTCATGACAGATGCACGAACTGACAGCGTATTCTTCGCTGGCCTCCAAACGATTTATGAACGTGGGTTGGAAACCCCCGCAAGACATGGTGGTACTGAATCGACATCTGTAACGTTTATGCTGTCACTTGCTGATCGGACTGCCTAGCTAAAGTTTGTCTGTCGTTGTTTACTGGGTTCTTGTTGTATGAGGTTCGCGAAGTGCGTTGGCTTGATTCCACTGTTGATGCATTGTTCTCGGTGTGCGGCTCAGATGCGTTCATCTTCTTTCTGTTCCCAAGTGCTCTCAAAGGAAGATCTGGTGGCCCGCATTACTCAGCAGACGCGCCTTTGGCCCGTGGCTAACTGAAGCTGGCCATTGTTCAGTTAGATGTGAGCAACAGTAGTCACAGTTAGCCATCTCTAGCGCCGGTGTAGGCTTAGCACTCTTGAATGCCTGGAGTTTTACTGCGGGTCCCCTACAATCGCACACACGAAATACGCAAATGGGATATAACAGGATACATAAACAACGCGGTGCAACATGACACAACGTAAGTAGATTGAATGGAAATAGCAATGAAAAAATGTTCAACCTGGCGACCGAACCAAAGCCTCTCCACGGAAAATCATTCACGGTACACCTCGGTCAGGGCAGTGGACACAAGTAAGCAGCTGATACTCACAACGTACGCAAAAAGTCGTCCGGCAGTCCGCACCACATATTAGAAACATATATATGATCAGCTTGTTTCCACACAACAATGGTCACAGCAAATCACTCCTAGCACCGTTGTCGGCTTAAAACTCCGGACTATCCATGCCAGTTGAGCACATTGGTCTGGGGGGCTGCGTTACTTATGAACCGAACTCAGAATACATCCGCATAACTTCCGGTAGTTTCGACTTGACTCCGATGATGACCACTTTTTACACCATCGCCAGCGCAGACACCGAATCATTCCATGTGCTAAGGAATTTTCGCAGTGTCAGTAATCCGTACTGGAAATAGCTAAGTTACCAGTGGCCTGCTCTGCAGAGAGCGAAAAGCTCAGATATCGTTGTGGCTGCCGGAGATCTGAATGCATATGTGGACAAGCTTAGTGCATCTGAGACCCAATTAGGTGGTCGACATGGATTGAACTCCGTACGCACGGACTATGTTGAACGATTGCTTCAAATATGTGATGACCGCAGATCGTTTTTATGCAGTACTAACTTCCGAACTAGCCGAAGTCGTCTGGCTACATGGGAGTTGGAAGTCGTGTTCGTTTCGATTGTAGTTTGACATGAGGGCAATTACGAATCTGCAAGCTTCTGGTCTCGTTTGCTAATTTGAGACACCTGTGGCGTCAAAGCGGTATATCCCTGAATCTCAAGGGACATGTGTATCAGGCTACAGTGTGGGTTGTTGTTGAGTTGGTGTTGGAGAACCGGTAACGGGGCAATTAGAAAGGGAGTTTCCGGTTGTGCAACGGGAACTCTCATTGAAGAATGTGTCCAGCACCAAAAGCTGCGTATACCGAACCATCATTTACCGAACAGAGTGCTGTTTTCTGTACCCAATTCAGAGGGGGATGAAAGAGATTACGAAACGTTTCGGTGCTGTCGGTGCTACTCGTCTTCCAGGATGAGAACCTCGAGATCCCCACTGCGCCTGGTTGGAGACGCTGCAAGATATGGCTGCCAATCGATGTCTATAGCCCTCTTGCTTTCACGTTCTCTCCAGGTTGCCAGGATTAGTGTCTGGAGGTGGAGGTACTTCAAAATGATTGTGGTAGTTTAGGACCACATTCCTTCTCCGTCCACTACTGTCCTTCAAAATACGGCTGTCAAATCATGGTTGTACGTCAGCGAAGTATCAGTGTTGAACAATGATGTGATGATGATGATGATGAGAGGGCGAGACTGTGCTCACTTGAATTTTAGACATTCGAGCTGAGCTTAATCACTTGGGGATGTCCCGGAAACGCAGTGAGCCGGTAACCAGTTTATTTCTTGCTTGGACACGATCCAGCTAATCTACGTCGTCCGTCATACAGAACGGGGTGGCTGGTACACGTGGGTAGCTGTGATAAGACGGATGAAAGCGGCAAGCGGACAACCTGAATCAGGTGCATCACTGGCGACCAACTTTGGGCTCTCGTTCGCTTGGGACCTCTACACATGGAATACATCCAATAGTGAAATCAGCAAAGCAGTACAGGTTGATATAGTGCATGCAAAACTCACTTTGAGATAGCGGTGAACACAAACACACAACCTGGCGAATCACATCCAGCTCCTGTAGTACCCACCCGGAAGACAGCGAGGGCTGTCAACCAACTAGCATTAAGAAGTTTGTCATGTCAGCGGGTACCCTACCCTGTACGATAGAAATCGGTATCTTCCCTATTATGTTCCACAGGATACAATTGCGACAATGTCATATGGTTCCAGTAATGGGCAGTTAGACAAGTGGTAGTACATCCCTGACTGTTCTATCATTTTCCATAACCAGAAGGGTCAACGAATACCCGCATTCTTCGCACAAGGGTTATCTCCGTCGGTCCTGAGGACAGTCTCCTCTATGGGTTATCATTGTGCCAACCCCATTGTATGCTTATGCATGCAAAGTGGCTTTTTGACAACCCACACTGTGCAATGCATCGCAGACAAGCTTTCCAGTGAAAGGTGCCTTATTAAAACTGAATAATGTACGGTCTAACTTCAATTCTGGTCTTATCAAACACCACACAAGTCATATTATGCTTGCTGAGTTGCTCATTTGTATCATGTGCAACTTCTATTCCTCTACCATGGCAACCGAACAACAAAACGAGCCTAGGGAACACATTAACACCTACTATAAGTACCCACGTATGCAAAAACCCCTACGACCTACCGCGCAGTTGATACAGGTTTAATTGTAACGCACAAGGGTGGGCGCTGCCTTCCTATCGGGCTTTCTCTGTCTTCCCTATATGTGTGTGTTTTCGTTAGCCGCGCGATAGTGAGGTGTGTGTACAGGTCGATTCTGAGGGAAAGTGTACAAGATATTCACCGTTTGCCTCATCTATTCTCTTTCTGATGTCCGTGCGCTTATTCATCGTAGTGAGGTGATTTATGTTATCCGGTAACTTGTTGATGCAGCATACTCTTGCGCTTTGAGGAAGCTCGTGCGTTTAGACTTCAAGATATAGGCACTGTTGGACCGCATTTGAAATTTTTTGTCCACTGGCGATTGGGGTTCCCCAATGTTGGACAGCCAGTCTCGGCATAAATGGGATGTTTTGATCTCCTATGCGGGCGGTTGTGAGCTCGAATCCTGGTGGAAATTCCTAAGGTGCACATTGATGGCAATTTCCAGTGAGTTGTACTGTGCAATTCCAACCTTAGGCATGAGTTTATCTTGCACCTAGAATGAGATCTCATCATTTCGACTTTACTGACTACATCGGTCTTCACACAGTTGGACATTGGTGTGTTACGCGGTGCTTATTGATTAAACGGGAACGGATTGCTAGTGACTTTTTTCTCTCAATTTGTCTTGATTCAGTCGATGCACAGTGATCCGTCACATCATTATTAAACGTTCGCGAACGTTTGCAAAATTTTTATGGGTCGATAACGAGTCGGAAGCCTATGTCACGATTCATGCGGTGCATTCTCGAACGCTAACGACTGGAATGATGTTGCTTGTTTCTTGATCTTGTTACAAGGTAGGTAGGTATTTTCTAGCATTTCAAACCAGATCGCCCACTCGTCCTGATCTGTTTTTTGTTCTTCCTGTCCAGCTGTCCCGAAGTCCTCCTAAACCTGGACTACGGTCTCGGGATTGATATGTGGTCACTTGGTTGTATCCTGGTAGAAATGCACACTGGTGAACCTCTGTTCTCTGGATCGAACGAGGTGAGTCTCTTTTTAGTTGCACGATTCTCTGTAACTTATATGACATCGCATTTTTTGTCCTCGCCCGGGGCGCTCCGCGGATTTTCGCTGCACACACTGTGTCTCTATGTGTCTAGACACCACCTAAAGAACACACAAGATCGGAAGTGGAACAATTTCGTACAGTTTTGTCGGTCGTGTAAATGGCGAACAAATGCAGTCAAACACACCCTGTATAAGTCACGCACGGTGTTGAGTGAAGTTCACTCGTTCGCATAAAAGATAACAAGCATAGCGTGAGTGACCGGCAAGAGCTCAACGAACTTCACTGTTGCCGGTCGATTCCATCACATTAGAACGGGATACTTTAAGTTTGCATCAACAAGATGTTGAGTTTTGAGGATGTGCTTTAACTGATCTTGGCGGAGATCGACAACTATAATGGTCTGCCTTTGCGACCAAAAAGGGGATTACCCCCAAATCCTGTTTCGGAGGTCTACGTTCGTTCGTCTCAAATGAAATCCACAGCAGCTGCAGTTTAAGCAATAATAACCGTGAGATTGACAGGACAGACAACTGTTTTGTGTGTTCTATATGTAGGAAGCAAGCCGGATGTATTGCTACTGTTCGTCGATACAGTGGGAAACAGGTAAAACCATATTGTTGGCCTCACCTATTAGGAACCTTGCTGTGGTGGACAGCTGATTTAATTTCGTCATGTCGATTCGACGTGGTTGATGTGTCCAATGTCTACAGAAGTGCGTGTTCATTTTAACACATACTGTTGCGTTATCCGAGTCCTCCTCCTTGTTCCAGTAGGAACGACATTGCACCACGCTGTCCACTCCTGACCCTAGTGATCTCTCTAGGTCCCATGCTGGGTCGTGTATGAGGACTGCCAGATAGCAGAGCACCTCCCAAAGTGTCAGAAATTGGACTTGCTAAAAGCCCAAAAGCCCTTCATCGTTTCCTTTCACTGCATCCTAGCCGTGTGGACTTCCAAAATTTCTTCCCAATGGGCATAGGGAACCAAAAGCCGGATTTGTGTGCCGGTATGATCATGTCGAACACAGTCAACCGCGGGAAAAGTTCCGCGCCTAAAGCACATCAGACTGAAGTAAAGCTATAGTTAGTTGTTATGTATGCTGAAAAGACGAATGGACACGGTTTGGAGTTTAAATTCTAATTACGGTCGAAGTCTTCGCTAACCTGACGGTGTACAGTCTACCGTTGACCGGTATCCGTTTAGGAGGCACAAGTTCGGTACGCCTATGATCCAAATAATGCGGCCACCAAATCTCCCTATCACTCTCTTAGTTGTAGTGTTTGGTTAGACAAGACCATTGGAGGGAAGCTTTGGACGCTCGCTTCGCTCCAGTGAGATCTCAGCATCAGTCCCGACAGACGCATCAGCTTGCAGTTACACAGTCGTTTTTCGGGGCCACGTGGCAAAGGCAGTGACAGCGTCCTAAGTAAGGGCATGTTTGCCTATTCTGATATGATATTTCGAGTTCGTTCAGGCAGTGTTAACGAGCTCGTTCGTATGTGAGATGTCCGGAGTTTAAATACCGACGCGACCAAGTCACATACTACTGATGGGCTTTAATAAGAACTGAATTTGAGTCCACCACCTCATCCCCCGGCGTTTTCGCAATAGGACTCGAGTCGAATAGTGATAAGACTACAAAACCGAGCAACCTAGCAACGGAATTTATGTTCGCATTACTCTGGGTTTCCCACATTCCTGTTCCTGCGCGACACGATAATTCTGATTGGTCTACACCAAAGAGCGCCTTTTTCAAAATCCGTTTTGTTTCAAATGTCCGTCAGTGGTACATTCCAGCTGTAAAAGCAAAAAACAATAGTAATCCGGCACTGTTCATCTTCAGCCTGCTGGCCAAGCCGAATTTCACTGGGTTCTGTTGAAATCTCTGATATACGTGGTGTTTAAGACCCCCGTTTTCCTGCCTTTCCACTAAGTTGAGTTATCTCCGTCTGATTCGTCTGTATTATCCCCTCAGTTGCGTTTATTCAGTTTTCCCGCGAAACCAGAACCCACTTGCCATTTGTCGGATAATTCCCAGTTATAGGTACCCTACATATTGTACCACGAAGTTTTCACCTGTTCAAATCTAGATAGACGACTGTTACACCAAATGTATGGTATTATTACCGCGAGATCCTGACCTCTTCTAAATGCCTGCATTACGTTGAGCACAATTACAGTACTACGCAAAAATGAGGCGATTTGGCTTCGATATTACCACCACCAATGAGTGCCAGCTAATCTTGTTTTCCGATAAACAGGGGGGGGGGCGCTTGTGGCCAGAAGATCGCAGGTTCGAGACTCCATGGAGTTTTATTAGATGCGCACTGCTGACGACCCAGAAGAAGGGTGGACAGCTTCGTTAGAAATTTCCAAATCTCCTTCACACTACCAACAAGGGGTGTCAAATGGTAATGACAGCTAACTCCTGAGATCTACGCATGAGTGGCCATGGAAGTTTTAAATTTTAGCACAAACTAGCGTTTGGGCGCACAGCGGTCGATGGATCACAACTGCATCAGTTGTTTTTCAAGGTCCTACTTTGGCGTCCAGGTTTTTCACGCCGCTTATCGATTCCGATCCACGCTAATCCATCAACCCCTGCCACGCGCCACCCGATCCCACCACTTCCATTGTTCCACTTTTCACTTGAAGCTCTGTGTGTCTGTGTGTGCATGCTCTCAGGTGTTTGTATGCCATGTGTATGTGTGGTCGATTCTCCGTCCATCCCAGATTACCTGCCTGATCGGAGCTACCTATCACCAAGGGGTCAGCCAATCAATCAGGTAACTCGAGCCCCACTCAAGTGGACTGCAGTTTATCTCTCCTTGCCTTCGCGTTGATTCCCGACTTGTTGTGGCCACACTGTGCATTTGAGCATTCTGTTGGATCCCACAAACACGAACTCTTATCTATACTCTGATTAGGGGGCGAGATGGCTCAGTGGTTAGAGCGCGAATTTACTGACCGGAGGGTCCGTGGTTCGAACCCGACCTCTGCCTCTCGACTTCCCCTGTCTAGGCTTGGGCAACCCGGTAGTGTTCCAGCCCTCGTGCTTCCTTCGGGTGGCATGGCAGCTATGTACCGAAAGGGTGTTAAAGCTGGACGATATAATCTGATTATTCGTTTCTCAGTAGTACCGTAGAATTGGAGGTCCACATCTTGATACTGATATTTGGGATCGATCGGCTACGCCTAACTCAACGCAGCCCTACGCTCATGCGAACCTTGCAGTGTCATGGTGCTAAAAAGCGTGTGACAGCGATGCTGTAGTTGGGTGTTTAGATGCGTGTTTGCCGTCGTAGGGCTATGAACAATTTGGTTGTCAGGGCTCGCTTCCATGTCGAAAGACAGACTGCCGCACGTCAACGCAAGCTATCTATCCCTTATCTGTCGCGCCCTGTTGCTGTCATCCATTGTCTTGAGCAGATGATGGATGGTTTTTGCGACCGGAAAACCTATCCGACGTTTGCTTTAGAAATACACAGCTTGCTCATGACAGTTGTGCTGCGGTAGAGGAAACGTGTTAAAAGTGGTCAGGTTGCATAAAACAGCACTTACCTATAAGTGTTGGCACACACTACTTATAGGTTTCTTGTTGTTTTTTTTTACTCGAGAAGATAACCTGTCACATATTTGGGCGTCCCGGTTTCGGAGTAGTTTTATCAGAAATTACCCCCACTGCTTTATTAAAAAAAAACAGCGAATTGCGAAATGGTGGCTTTTATATAGGGACTGTATCGTCTCTACTCTCGCACAGTTTGTGCATTATGTGAAGTGAGAAACCCTACCCAGTGATCCGTTACCACACTGCATCCACTGCACTGCTTTACCACGCATATTATTTTGATACTGCTATATGGGATTGGGTGCCGTGCTAAATCGTACCATCAACTGTCAGTTTGTAGGCTATTTTACACCTTCAACGGTATAATTTTCTTTGAAGTTGAAATTGCCAGGCTTCGTTTCAACGGATCCACTTAAATTGTGCAACTTTTGTCGTCCTCACTAGGCTCGTGCAGTCGTGGGCCAGAGTTGTGGTGTTCTCCAACCCCCGTTTTATCAATAAATCTACGTCTGGACTGGACTGGAACACAGCAGTCGATCGCAGCGATTTCATGGGCAAACCTGACGTTCCGGTTTTCACTTTTAACTGTTGCTCATTGCCCCGTCTCTAGGACACTGCTTCCGGTTGTTGTCTTCGGCGCTGTTCTGTTTGTGTGTGTGTGTGTGTGTGTGTATGTATGTATGCGTAAACGCAGCCGCACTGGAGCACATGTTTCTGTTCTCTTGTTCGTCCGTGTGTAACTAGTTGAGTGGGTGTGCGTTTGAGTGGAAGGTAAGGGCACGCAAACTCCGAACCCATCATATCTGTCATAAACATCTGCTGTTGCTGCTGTTTGCGTCTCGGAGCAAGTTGTGTGTGTGTTGAATTTGATTGGCGATCCTCTTGATAGTAAGACGTATTTGACAAGTGTGATCCGACCAGCTCCTTGCAGTCGATCTCTCCGTCTTTGCACTGGTGCATTCGTAGTGTCATTATGTGTTGCGACGCTGCAAGCTTCCATCCTCGCTACTGTGTTGTGTATGAGGACTGATGTGTAAGCACGAGCAGCATCCACTTTACCCAGCGCTCGATTTAAACTTTGATGCTTTTGCAGGACGAAATGGACAGGGAGCGATAGTTTGCCCGGGACGCCAATAAAAACAAGACTGTATCCCCTTAAGCCGAATTAAAAATGGTTTTCATCGGTCTCGCTCTCCTCCCGTAGGCTGTTCATCACAAAGAGGTTCATATTAGTTACCACAGTGATCCAAAACTTCGTCTCTTCAGGATCACCCACTTCATTATTTTCCAACAGGAATAACTAGGCTGCCCAGAAATGCTTTACTAGGTCGCAAGCAGTGTGTGTTCCAGGGAAGTACGAAGGTGGACAGCTTTCCCGAGTTCAAAGGGGAAGAATCGCAACACGACGGTGGATGGTCACCAGTGCTGTAACAAGGTCAACATCATAATCATCTTCAGTCAATCAAATCAATCAACGCTAGTGTTCCGTTGTTGTAATATCGTATGAGTTCGGTTTGTGAATGACAGTTGATGCGAACGAGCAAAAAAATGGAAAGAGAGACTGGACTGGTAACAGCTGATCGGTCGCTCCGAGGTATCCATCTCTTCAAACAATCAACCAACCACAAAGATAGAGCCTGGCTGGAACGATGTCATGAGGTTCGTTTGGTAACCTTTCCAACCCAACTCTGACAGGGTTACTAGAACCCCATGTTCAAACTGTCATCGGAGATTCCACGGGTCTCTACTCTACCCGCTACAGTTCCGCAGACTGAGGCCGTCAGAACCCCAACTCTCACGGAAAATTGAACTACCCCGACCCATCCGTTTTCACGATCTCTTTTTTGGGAAGTATTACAATGACTTTTGGTCTGCCGATTGGTTTGTCCAAAAGGTATCACCACTAGTCACAGACGGAACTTGCCGACATTCTCCTAGTTTATAGTTTCGTGACCATTGACCCCATTCATATCTCCCTCGTCTACAAAGTACTCTTAGTGGGTTTGGCACCCCGATAGCTGCGACGAATAAGCCTCATCATGGGTATCGATGATCATTACAACGGCAACACATTGGATACCTTTCAGCTCTCGGCTAAACACCATGAGTCTTGTCATGCAGGTTTTCGTTTGTTGTACTATGCTTTTTCTACTCACCTGCTTGGATATTTTTCCTTGTCCAACTTCACTTGCACAGCTCGAACAAATTCTACAAATTATCGAGGTACTTGGATTTCCGCCCGTTCACATGGTTGAGGCAAGCCCCAAACTGTCCGTCTTTTTCGAGACCCTCTGCTCTCCCACTCCTCCCGTCGCTGCCACCAATACCACAGTGATGCCAACTTCGTCTTCTGCTTGTCTCTCACCATCAAACACTCGGAGTCAATCCACTGGCGAATCCACTGCCGCGTCCAGTGGACTTTTACCATCCTCTTGCGAATCATCGTGGTACAGACCGAAACGAATATGGAAGAAAAATGACTGGACCTACGAAGTAAGCTCATCTACCACTACTTCCGTATCAGTTAGTAGTAGTGTGCGGCTTCCTGAAAATTATGCTCACCCGGTGTCAGCTGTTGGGGTCGAGCCCTCTGCCAGCTCTGTTCAAACGGATAACCATAGTCGGTGTATGAGTGGCATCAAGCAACGATAGGTTCAACTAGATACTTATTTCATGATCATCTTGTTCACACATCCGTTTTCCACAGTTTTTACACGGTGGTGTGCTTCTGTGGTTTCCAGTGTACTCACTAGTGCCACTAATGTGCTCGCACTCCGTTCATTTAATCAACAAGGCCTCTACAGCCTAGTGGCTGGTGCTTCATCTATGGCAGTGCCATGAGCATGGAGCTTACACCACGACAGTGTGGTATGTGAATCAGTGTTGCACACACAAGACATACAATGACTTTCAATGTTCGACTGTCTTTGCTTCCGGAACAATACTTGGATCCTGCGAAAACATTGGATCGTCCCGCCAAAGTCCACCACGTGGTTCTCGGAAGAACCGACTGTCCCAAGATAAATGATCTACTTCTCATATCAGTAAACCGTCTCCCGTGCACAGCCATTTCCCCCAGACAGGTGCACGGCGAAAACGAACGAAGCGCGCTTATTCTGTGTCGTGGTAACAAGGTATGCAAGCAAAGACTAGCAAACTCATTCGCTTTGACAGTCCCCATACCCTCAGGCTTGAACGAGGCAAAGCAGAGGTCAGTGACGGTTACATAGCCGGTGTTAGTATCACCTAGTTGTCTACATTCTCCATTTGTTAGAAAAAAACGACGCCTGTAAACGCGCTATGTTTTTGCTTTCTGCTCATTCTCCCTATCGGTGTGCATCTAGAACCGCGTAGCATCTGGAACCCTACTGCGCCGTCTGTGACCGAATAAGTGGACTTTCCTGGCTTGGGTGTACGGCATGGTTAAACTCCGTATTTTGACTGTTCGGCGTATGATGGTCGGGTGGTTGCAGCCCCAAGCGCTAGAGTAGCATAACTCAGTCGGCCTGTCTAATTCATTTCGAAGCAAAAAACCTCATTGATTTGTCGGAAGTTATTTTTTGGTTGAATTGTCACTGCTGAGGGACAGTTGTCACTGAAGGACAATTCAGCCATCAACATGACAATAATGATAATATCAGTTCCAGCTATGTTCCGTTGAGTCATCGACTTGATATGCAAGCCAGATGGTTGTTTGGTTGGTAGCCTAATTTGCATCTTGTGTCCTCCCTTCTTTCAGTGCAACTTCCTTGGCGTTGGCGCACGACCTCTGCGCACTGTGCTCGGTGCAGATACAGGTGGTCCTCAGGGACGGCGTCGCGGTGAGCCCGGTCACAGTCCAGAAGATTATGAAAAATTCGTCGACCTGGTACAGCGAATGCTTGTCTTTGATCCGAGTCAGCGGATACGTCCCGAGGAAGCTCTGGCTCATCGCTTTTTCATGCGCAAAGATGAAGGTTCGCTATCTTATTCTTGATAGGAGTATTATACCCGACCTTTTTTTGTTAGGGAATGATGGTAAATTTTACCTGTGTTTGGTAACACTTTGAGCTATAGATCTTGATTGACAAAGCCCTCGTCGCTGTGAACATGAGTAACGTAGACTTTATCCACCTACTACCCGCATCACAGTTCTTTGGTAGCGGTACTCGTGATCCTTGTTCATTGCATCTCATCTCTATCACCTGTTAAATGGCCACATACATGATGAGCGTTGAAGGCTTATTGTCTGTCTAGTTGCCGCGGCCAATGTTCACCCTATTTCTATCACTTTATCTGTTGTTTTATCTCACATTTGTAGGACAATCTAATGCTCATCTAGTCAGTACAACCACTTCCATCGTTCCCACGGCAGCAGCCACTGTCACGAGTAAACCTTCTGGTCCGAGCAACAACACAATCTCCAAGTCACCTTGCGCCAGGCAACAAGCTGTTCCCCAGACCGATCCTGCGATCTCCTCCCCTACAGTGACAGACCAAGAAATGCCCCCAGCCTACCTCACTTATGCTCCAAACCAAGATCCGAAGGCTGCTATGACAACGACCATCATTCAGAAAACGAATTTCCAAACTGTTGCCCCTGTTGTGACAGAAAGCTGATTTTCCATCTGACCAACCAGTTCTTCTGTTCGCCTGTCCTTTCAGTTTTATCCCGCCCGAAAGATGGATGATCTCTACTCCACTCCGGAAGTTGTAGTTCGACGCGGAATTTGTTTACAGAGACAGGCGCTGACTTGCTTATTCAGTTTCGCATGTGTCCAGTTGTTTTTCTGCTTTTAACAATCGGGACTTACGTCTGCGGTAATCAAACACAGGCCGGACGTGGCTTGAAAACAAGAGTTTTTTTTGCTGATCTAGTATCAACGTGTTTTGTTTCCCTAATTTCTGGTTTCATGTTGTATATCCATTCCCCCTGGGTTTCTTCAGGTTGTCCTTTACTTGTTTTGTTTGCGTTTTTCCTGGATAGGTCGATCAGTCGAATTTGGTGTTATGCAACAAGCATTCGGATGCATACCCGTTCTGCTCGGTGACCACATGGTCCATGCCTTTTCCTACTCCAACCCATAATTGTGCCTTTAATCACTTCTACCCCCCCCCCCCCCCGGTCCTACCCGCTCTTAAATGCGGTATTTTATTTCTTCTTTTCTGTTCTTTTGGACGAGTCGGAAAATAGAGTATTTGCTCACTTTTGACCGTTTATACTTGGGTCATCGTTGACACTGTACTGCCTGACTCTTCACCCGGTGCGATTGATAGCGCACAACCAGCCGAATGACATTCATGTTATAATTGTTTGCTTTTTGTGTGTTCTACTTCTTGAAGCTTTGATTTCCAAAAATAGGTGAATTCTTTAATCGTCCACGTGTATATAAACATAGGACCTGTCCTTTCCCTCACCGATCCTCGCGCACACGGATAGCCTGGCAACAATTAAATTCCCGGGTTCCGAGCCTGCCCGCTCATTTTGCTTGCCTTTCCTAAAAAATTTTCAATGCTTCCGTGTGTACGTGTACCTTGCTCGCCTTTCATATTACCACGCCTATACAATGTACCAGCATTATTCCCATCACATTTGTGGCTCTTCTGGTAGTTTCGTCACGTGATTTGATGCACCGTCACGTGTTCTATCCAGAGCCACCAATCAGCTTCGATTGATGATCCATCCCACCGCCTCCCTCTAAAATCTTTTTGAAATGAATTGACTTGTCTATGCCATTGTTATTACTGCTAGTGTTGACAAAAATTCGACAGTACTTGTAGGACTGCTAATATCGCCACTGCTACGACAGCACACCATGCATCATCACTGTGTATATATTTACCTACTTCTCCTAACTCTCTCTCTCTCTCTCTATCTTGATCAAAATGGTTTTTACCCGTCCTCGCACACACGAACTTTTGTCCAGGCATATGTTAATTTTAATTTTTTCGGTCTATTCGGAACGAAGATGGCGCATTCTATTCATTGTGTGTTTGTTCTCATTTTCCACAATTGTTGCAATTCATGGACTGACCGTCGATCAGCTGATTAGACGCGTGTTAAAGGTCATTGCGGTCTCTGACATTCGCAAAGAAGGATATCGTAGTCGATGTTTTGAGAAACCATTTATGAGTTTGCTGATGGTTAAATGGAGAACGGATCAGCATGCTTCTTACAGCGCATATCGACCTCGATGTTATGGGTTTCAAAAACAAGCACATTGCATCAGACTAAATTCAACCATGCACCGCTGCGTTGTTGGTCCGATAAGAGAATAACCCTGGCGTGTTTGGCGAATCTCAATGCACTTTTGCATGCCAACCGGTAGTATCGTTGTTGGTAACCTCACTGGCCTCCGTACGGATTCCACAACCCGGACGAAATAGAAAACTGCTGTCAGTCTGTCACTCCGCTTCCGTCTTCGATGGTGTATCGAGCTACGCCACATTGACCTTTGTCCAAGCACAATGCTGGGGTAGAGTTCAAAGAGTATTGCGATACTCTTGGCGAACTACGCTCCTTTAGAAACTTCAGTCGCCCTGCAAATAGCGTACTTTGTGCCAGTGGTCTAAGGTGAACTGTGCAGGTTACGCTACCGTTACGGTAGTGCAGGGAACTAGAGTTACAACGATTCAAGTTTTTTCATCAACAAACCGGTCAGAATAATTGGCCAGTTGAGTTGCGGAAATACCATTGATTGTACGTTAGGTGAGAATAACTTTCATAGTATCGTTACAACACTGATTATGGCTTGTCATCGATCCCGTCAGATGACCATGCCGAAATGCCACTTCCCTTGTCCTTCCGCGAATTTGTTCCATAACGCATAGTCAGAAGTCCGCTGATTCGATTAATCATTGGACAAAGAATATGAACAAATCCGTGCAGGCCAGCATCACGTAACATCATCCAAACGAGGATCATGAAGGGCAACGTCTGCTGGTGACATCAGCGTTTCATACGGTTGATTCTTGTGGAACAATGACGAATCCATTGTCATCGAAATGTGGCCACTTGGGACTGTCTGGGAACTGCGGAGTAGATCATCCAAGTTTATGCTTCATCGAGGGAGCTGCAGTAAGAAAAAATCCCGCGTTCCGACAATTGCCCCCGACGGTAGTACATTTTTTGAGGAGTTTCTGTGAGGGAGGACTGCTGTATCACCGTGACTTTCATCTATGTCTTCTTGTTACAGTATATAATGTTTGTTTTTCGACAACGCTCCGAAAAAAAGGGTCATTTTATAGGTCAGGTTGATTTGATGAGTAACCATGGCCTGCAAGAACACAATTGCAGTAGGTCTATCTCTAACAGCAGGATATTACGTATCCAAGGTATAGTTACAACTTCAACTACAGTATGCGCCGGTGTGGAATGGAAAAAAAGTAATACCGGAAGCAACGTACCAATTTGATTTTGGCGCAATCCGGCCAGAACAGTTCACTCAGTTTTGCGGCCACAAACAAACATTCAGATAAGCGAGCTGATTGATTTCCAGGGTAGGTTTGTAAACCACACAGAATCTCTACTCAGACTGCCCTGAAAATTGCTCAGAAGACAGTCCACTTGACAGGCTGACGTAGAACTTAACTCTTCATCAGTGTCCTGCTTCTCTATCGAATGACGGCCAAAATCAGCGACAAATGCTGGTTACGTGTAACAAAAAATACATTGTATAATTCTTGAGGACTTTCGCAGTGTCCTGTTCGTAGGTACAGCTCCTCTAAACAGGAACCAAATCAGACCGACTATTTAACTAAGATTGTAGAGTAGCAACTCCGACGATTTTGTCACCGGCTTTGTAACTATAGCTAACAAACATTCACGGAAGCCGTTAGGAATTAATGTGTGATCGTGATAAGTGTGAACAGTTTTTCTTTTAAATTCGATCTCGCGTAATTAAAAACTGCGCGGTCCACCAAAACCGAGAGGTTTGGTAAGTAATTGGTGAATCTCTGAAACGATGACTACCCAAACACATTCCAATTGGTCGAATCGATTTTCGTTTACTAAAATAATTATCTAAGATTTGAAAGTGGCTGCTCACTGCAGGGACTCTTGGTCAGACTATTAGCTCGCCTCTAAATAAGTGAGAGCCACTGACTAATTCGTCAAATTCAGCTAACATGGTCGCACAAAACGGGTGAATGCAGTTTCATCCTTTCATGATAAATAAAACGAGTCGCTATGAAGCAGTTGTCTAGGACAGTATTGTCGTCATGCCCCGACTTCCCACGTCCCGAGGTGCCCCGTAATCAGTGCAGATCACCGCGGTCGTTTACCAAACCCACGTTATACTGCCACCATAAGAATGACAATGTCTTTCGTCACTCGTTGGCTAACACAACAGTTTCGCCAAACAACGAAGAATACCGGACTTCTGGAAGTTTGCGTGCCTTTTTTGCCAGTCTTTGTTTGCGACACTAGCGAAAACATTGCCAAAATACAAAAGGTGATCCCATGCCGGTTTTAAGTTTCGCAAATGGCTTCTCCTGTGATGTGTCATCAAGTTTATGGATGGTCTTGTAAAGTCACTGTCGTCGAAGGATCAGCATCTTGCATCACTGCATAGAAAACGACCAATACCCGTTGATGTACTGTAAGCCCCGGCTCGCAGAACGGTTGCTCCCGACACCTAGAAATCAACTACATCTTGCCAAATGCCACTTGGATGGCACCATCAGCACAGTCGGACAGTATTTTGCCATCTTTATTCGAAACCGCACAGTCATGGACGATTTGTCATTGGTATGTCGAGTAACGTATGTCAACTGCTTCAGAGGTATAGTGAAGATCTTTTATGAAACTTGAGAATCTGTCGAGAACAAACTGGCTCAGTTTGCACTTCCACCGGGTCCTGAAGAGTAAATCACAGTCATGTTGTCGCCTCAGTTCGGCTGTTGCGCGCCTACCCGAAACAGGTAACGTTGTTGAAATCCAAGGACGGCTTAAGTGATTTTGTCATCGGCTCTTCCGTCTGAAACCCACCTTAGTTAGTACTGAAGTATGATTGGAGGAGCGGCTCGTTGTACTTCTTCCAAACAGGGGGGGGGGCATTCTGGAAGAATACCATGTACGGACACTACAGGAATTGGAACTGAGTCACCAGCTTTCAATAGGGCAATCTCACAAAAGGTAAGATGTCAACTTGGGAGATTTAGGATGATCAAAAAAGTATGCTCGTAGAGATAATCCAGGTGCGCTGTAAACAAAATTATCTTAAGGGTTATTAAGTTTGGTCGAATTGTGATAGAATAACACAACCTTATTTTGCCTGAGTTTAATCCTCGACATTTTGGCATCGGCAACTGATGTTCCAGAGTGCAGTAATCGGAACTATGAAGAGCGAAAAAAGGATCCAAAATGACTGCTAGGGACGTGATTTTACTGATCAGGAGAGTACCCCAACGTTTGCGGTTTGTTAGTGTGATTATCGATTACTCCTGATCTCACACGGACGGACCATCGTTTCGGTTGACGTACTCCGATTGTACACGAATCGTCAGAGATTCTGTACAGTATTCCTCTGCACGCTTCGAAGTGAATTGATTGAACCTGGTCGAACAGACCACGTGATTCTGCGCTAGAGAAATGAATGAATCTATTTCTAGTTTTTTAAGAGCGAGATGCCTTCTGAGGCCGAAAGCACGGTTCGGTAACTCCTAGACTCCGTAGTCCCTGTAACAAAACTTATGCACACCGTTGGCGTGATCACCTGGAGAAATAGGACCTTCAGAGTTGACCAATGGCTTTTTGGTGGTAGTGTCTATCCCCAAAACAGTCAGTATATTGAATATGTGTTTTTCTACCACAGTATGTGTTCCACACGCAGTAGAAAGTGGGTTTATCCTCGTAGACACCGCCAACACCTCGAGACCGAGGGGCTCGGGACTGCCATGACTCTGCAGTCACCCTAATTCTTGCATTCTTCCTATTGGGATATTAGCATTTGAAAGGAAAGTTTACTCCTTTTTTCACGTAGAATGCTGTTTCTAGCTTCCTGGGTCACCAATACAAATCGACTGAAAGTATCATCTTCATGGGAAGTCTCGTTGGTGCTGTCTTTGCAGATATCATTGGCCAGCGCTGAAATGGAAGACGGATTAAATCCCGAAACATGTATTTAAATGATATCCTAGTGACCACTGGATCAAAGTAAGAAACAATGGAGCTGGTCCAGGCAACGACTACCGACAACCCAGACACCAAGTTGCCGTTTTGATACGAAACGAGTGACATGGTTGCCTTTCGAAATGACTTGCTGAGCGGATTGAACACCCGGAGTTCACTCCAGCGGAAACACTTCCCCTTCTCCAGTTTTGTTTCGATACTAAAAAGGCGGGGGAAGTTTTGACGGAAATCATCATCGACGCAGGACTTAAGTACCTGCAGGAGATATCCACCCCGCTGGTTATCCACCGGAAGTAGTAATGATGCACACTGTGTTTCGGTCAAACAAGAAAAGGGTCGGTTCGGCCTGAAAAGAAATTTTTTTATGAATTAGAAATTCAGAGGAAACCGCTTTAGAGGGCTGGCCCAGATGTAACTGTACTGGCCGGAGAAAAAAGTACCGAAAACGTTTCTTCGTCTACACACCATATATGATCCTATGAGAATTTTCGAGTTCACCAAGACCTGTCGGTTATAAAGAGGATTCCTTATCATGCATGCTCAAAAGAACGTAATTATCGACTTTATTAGAGGCTCTGCTTATCGTGGCTAATATTCTAATCCCATCTAAAAATCTATACGATAAAGTTGTATTCGACCAACTGACGTAACCGTAAAAGGTCACATGCGTAATCAGGTTGATGCGGCTGCGCTAAAGCAGCCAATCAGTAAAGAGTCCGTTCACAGCGTTTCGAAATCCTGAACGATATGGATATTCATCTGTGTAAGAAGTCTTAGGAAACTATAGGATTTGTGGTGCTAAAACTACACATGAAGAAAGAACCTACCTGTCCATGAATGCACCGCTTTTTCGTTTTGCAAACGATCCCGATAAATATGTCCATAATCTTCCTAGCTTCACGCTCGGTACCTAAACACTTGAGTTTTTGCTAACTTGAGCTGTTGTCCTCGAAGTAGTGACAAGCGGTTGGCTACAGAAGTGAAATTCGAACAAATTATACAGTCAAACGATACAGCTAACGCAACCTCTAAGGACAATTTGGAGTAGTTCAGACCTGTTGTTAAAAACATCGCCGAGCAGCTGTCTGTCGTGATTACCGCAAATCCCTACAGAATCCAAGACTGAACAGGAGCATCTTAATGACATGTCCAAAAAAAGGCGCCCGTAAGGTCATTGGAAGAAATGACCAATCGGAACTCTCAAACGAACACCAGCTTTATAAAGATCGGAACGAAAAAGCCAAAACGCCACTGCTAGAGAAACACGAACAGTCTAAAACACCTACATCAATAATACACCAACACAGCAGAGAGACATCCGTGAGATTAAAACCAAGTAGGTCCAGTGTTCCACGGATGTGGGTGCTTCCTAAAATACAGGGACAGAACTGTCCTTATTCTAGCCATATGTGACTCCAAATCATGCAATTGTAAATTGGCTAGCTGACACAGTAGAACCACTTCGTCATCGAATTTGTTCGCATAGTCCCAGAATTTCTTCCGATTTTGAGGACTCATTTCTGGATATGAATCTTTAGAACCTCCATTCACGCTCTTTGGACGCTTCCACTGTTGACAGGTTTTCTAATCCCACAAGCATTTATGTACCCGTGAGATTGCTTTGAGAGTTATATTACACAACTGGCCGCTCCATTTACGTTGTACTTCCGGTATAAAACCCAAATTCAGTGAAGAATCCTACCACCAGGTTGGGCAGTTAGGAGCTTGAAGCTGGGTTCTTTATTTGCTGATGTAGCTATGGGAAAACTGAAAGGCCATTGCCCTCAACAGGTTTGGCTTTTAACAGCGCTGTGTCGATCAGGTATTTTTGATGGGAAAACAAGATATCACGAGTTCAAAGCTCCTACTGTGATTTAACTGAGCTCTGTGCTCAAATAGCTTTACCAAGAAGCTGAGAGTGAAAAAAGATTTCAATTCTAGGACGTGCAACTGATTAGAAGGAGAATGGTTCGTTACGGTGGTCGGTGTACCAAAAATCAACGTGACCAGGGTGGTGTACATGGCTTTATACCCATACAACTGACTGAGTTCACTATGTTCGGATGAGAACATAGGGAAACTGGAGGTTGTTGGTCGGGGGCTGTTGTTTTGTTTACCGAGCCAGGCGACTAGTTTGCAAACGTGGCGATATCACCAGTGAGCCTTAAGATGGATACTTCCTTCTTACCCGCATGGCTTTTGATGAGTAAGTGATAGCCCTGACATGACTGGCTAATTTAGAGTAGACTTCCTCGTAATTTCACTGGACAGCTTTGGATTTGCTTCGCATTGTGGTCCGTCTATCTCTGACTGGACTGCCTATCCCCATACCTTTTTTTGGTAATCTTCTTTTCTTGTTCCCGTTGTTTTTCCTCAATTTGCATTGTGTTTTCATATCATTTCCTTGCGTTTGATTGCTTTTCTTTGCTGCCCTGTTTTCTACATTCTAAGGACTAACATCCCTGTGTCTGGCCAGTTGGTTAAATGCCCTCAATTTGGTTCTGCACTTTATTGATTGGATGTATCTCTCAATCAACTTGATTTGTCCGTCTGACTCGGGTTTCCCTTCATATTCTACGCTTTTCAGTCAGTTTCTTGGGCACTTATGAGTTTTCTAGTCCTTGCGTTGTCTTGTCTTTACCGGTTGGTGAAGTGGGCCAACTCCAATAAGTTTGTTGATAGCATCTTTGGTGGAGCACCGTGCTTCATAAAAATTCAAGTTCTTCCTCGTTCTTGCCTGAGGAAGTATTCGAACACTGTTCCAGTCGAACTCGTCTCCTTTCTGATCTTTGTACAGAGGGACGATGGAAAATTGGTCGGGTCTTTAAGCAGCAAGTTTGTGTTCATTACCTCCGGTGCAAAGCCGGCTTATCATTTTGTTTATACAGCGTTCGTCGAAATCCTTGCATTGAATCTCGTATGTGACGTTGTTGTCTAGCATTAAATCCAACTTTACTCTTTGATGTCTTCCTTCGCACGCTGTTCGCAGGTTTGTAATTGTCGCATCGTGTTTGATGAAACCCTTGCAGTCTCTTCAGCGATGTTCTTTATGTATAGGAGTGTGACTGGTTCGCCTTCCCCTCATACTTTTACGCTACTCGTATTTAGCTTTCTGAGAGATCGTCAAATAGAATTTCTTGTGTATCCATTTCCTTGGAAAATCCCATATGTGTGTTCTTCTCCTCTAATCTTGGACTCTACTGTGTTGATCTTGATCCGATAGAAGAGCGTCCGAATGTTTTTTGGAGATAACTCGGATAGTTGCTGTGACACCTCACAGGTTGTTCCGTATTTGTCAGTCCAGTAATCAGGACGTCCTGAAATACCAACTTCCCGCTCTTCTAGAGTTTGTTGTAAACACGCTAAAAGAAATCGGGCAAGCTTCATTGAGAAAAACGTGACCAACAGACCAAGGCGACCACCATAACCAGGTGTAGAGATGGAAATGTGTCTTTATACAACTTCCTTTCAAACAGACTTCAAAACAAGCAGTTTGCACCGAAACCAAACACGAGATGGATGTGAATTCTGCATTACTAGTCGTCTACAGTGAATCAGCTCAAGGCGGAGTTAATCGTCGTTAATCAGACTAAGAAAGAAATACGCGCACACACTACGAAATAAGCGAGACCACTCCGCATTTGTGGCACTGTCTCGTTTTGTTACGTCATCGGACTTGGCGTCAAAAACTGCCGATCAAAAACATGGATTCTGGTGATCCGTTCTATCAGTTCAGCAAAACAACTCTGAATAGTGCATAAATGCTCTCGAGTTGCAACCATGATGGTCTCCGCTAGCTGGTCTTTATCAAGCTACTAACTCAGATGAATAGTGCAAGGTGACTGGTCACAAGCCTACTGAAAATTTCATGGAAGTCTGACAAGGTTATGTTCTCTCACTCTTGAAAGAGCTACTACCGCAGACAACGCCGGTGGCTAATCCTCGGCTAATCATCCAGTACCACTCTGACTAGGTCGTACATGACTTTCGACTGAAAGAAACATGTCGCTTATATCCACCTTCCTACCAATCGAGTCAGAGATTAGCTTAGAATCATTGTGTGACTTCTCAACAGGTGGAAACAATCAAAGCCAAATGGATACTTAATAAGGCATCTAATGGAGAGTGAATTCCGTTGTGGTGGTCCGGGAGCGGTTAGATTAAGGATGGGCAATTAAGCAAGGTGAGTATTAGTCAGAAATATTAGTGCATTATTCTGGCATGGCACTATTTATAAGGTTGTTGAAGCACATTCAGCGGACCACTGTCGGTTTTCTCCTTAGGCTTAGTACCCCAGATTTAGTCAACTTAGGTTTTCAACAAAATACATTCACTTGCAGCCTACATTGATGCTAATCGAGAACTCAACTGAAACGTTTGACTATGATATTCTTCAACACAGAGTCCCACACAAAGGCTGTCTCATGTTTCAATTTTCGCGACATTCGAGAAGCTCAAGTATAATTTGTTGACTAGACATGAAATTTAAGTTTGTTAGAAATTCTTTAAAAAATCAACTAATGATTTATTCCTTCGTGTATAAGGCGTCCCCGTGTAGCACATTCATTTAAACAGTATAGGAAATGATAAGTTCAGCTAGGATTGAGTTGAGTCCCTCTCCGAAAACAAATCGGTACGCAAATAGGTGCATTTCGCTAATTTCATAAAAAAATGGGTTGACGGAAGTTCAGAAACTGCGCCTAACTGATGAACCTCACGAATTGCGAAATCTGTCGTGAGCAGTTGACGATTCTTCAGCAACCTTGCGAGTAGTATGTTCCCTCGAGAATATATACTGTGATATCTCTAATATCGTATCAACTGGAACATGAGACGACCTTTGTGTGGCAGATCCAGCTGAAGAATAGCATAAATGAGGGATTCGGCTTAGATGTATTATAGTCCTCCGTTACCACCAACTTAGTTTTGCAAATGGGTGAATTTAGCCAACTGCGCTCAAGTTGATTTTCAAAAAAACTTGGAAATAGACATAAATGATGATCCCAAAGAAGTACAAAGCCGTGGACAGACTTTCAGACAGTACTTTAGTGAACTATGCTGCCGGATAGGATTTACGGCACTTGATTCAAGCCCGAAATGGGCTTCGGAACTTTGGACATTTGCGTCATCCCGCATCGTAGTGGAAGGTCTTGCGTAGTCCCAACATTGTGCCTATAAGTAAATCGATGTGTTCTCACTAGAAGATGCAGTCGAAAAACTGCACTGACTTTGCATTATTCGCTTCCAAAATTGGGCCATCGGCCCCGGTCGAGACACACGTGCTGGAATGAATTCATATCTCCTAGTTGAATGAGAGTACATCCAGAAATCGTTGAGACTAAGATGCACAAATCGGTTGTCCTACACGTGGTACGTTCGTTTTAATCGATTCACTGCTGTGAATGCTAAAGAAATATTGATTAGCGGAGTAATGAGCTTACTATTCCAAATGCAGTTTGTCCCATTTCTTTATTGCTTCTGGCTCTGAAACTATTGTGCAGTCAATAAAATACCTTAATAAGAATAGAGTGCTAAATCTCCCAGTAGACATAGTGTTAAGGTACCCTCGAGAACTAACTGTCTCTGCTTCTTATTGCTCCGGCCAGCCACGTGTGTGTCACTCATAATGACCTCAGGAGCTGCGTGTCCGAAGGTTTCACAGCCACAAATGCCAGCGTGGATCCGTAAGTTGCAAAGCCAGCTCAGGTCCATTCAAGCGGGGAGTTGTTTGCCCGTCCCGTCCAAGTAAGCTTGATCAGAGTGACTACATGAGATTGTTCGCGTTGTGAGACAAAATCTTTGAACCTGGAAAGATGGATGTGCCTTGCATGTCAGTTTCGTTTAAATCCTCACAGCACAATGTCCTTTTTTGACGAATGCAGGCCAGTCTGGCCCTCGTGGGGCAGACGTTATCGTTACGTGCGTGCTCATGGTGGCCTTGTACACCAAAGGGAATAAGAACGGTGGACGAACATGCTAAAGTCTACTGTAGACCGTCAACCGGATTCAGCATGGTGACATAATATTGAGTTCTGTTAACATCAAGGCGCTACAAAAATCCATGAAATTCTGTCAGTTTGCAACGGAATACAACACTACGCAGAGTGAATTACCGTAGTGATATTTGGCTGATGGTGACCTTGAGATGGAGGTGGATAACCGGGAGAGAAATCAGTAGTTCGACGCCTACGGGTACTTCTAGCACTTTGCATATCGACAGAGCCGAGCAGAAGTGGATCACACTTACCTTGGAGAGTTCACTGCTGACTCTTTGACAAGCACGCTGATAAGTAGCAAGTTAGATTCTGTTCGGACATGTGCGCAACGAGCCCTATAAATCCATGTAGCTATGGTTTCACATGGGGTATTTCGGTCGGTGCAAATGAGATCCGCTCGATTTTGAGACTTAAGTGACCTTGTACTGCGCAGCCCATCAAAGTTGCAAAGATGGCATTTCACCAGGAGGTTCCCTGATAAATCCGACAGTGTCAAGGTTTGAAATTAAGGCCGATCGTTTCAGATCTCAGCGTTCATTTTTTGACCGGGGGAGATCAATGGCAATCTGCTGTTTGTCTCATTTGATCTAGCCAGCGAAGTTCCCCGTGCATCACTTTAGTTTATCTTGGTTGATCCGCCAAGGGATCTTTGGTAAGCATTTTTAGTGAATTTTATCAAAAATCCCATCCATAGAGTGTCTTAGATTCACTGTCATACGTCGATGAAGATAGTGCAAAAACGAGAGTACTCTGCAGCTATGACCTTCACCAGCAGATTGTAGTTTCCTCAACCACGTTTATTTAGGCATCCAAGTGGAGCGCTTACCGTAGCGGTTTCAGCGCTTAGTCTGGTTTTGGTTTTCAATAGGCTGTTTCCGGGATAGTAGAAATTGGCACAACTCATCTTACTGTACGCATTAGTTTGAATGTAATATTTCTGTTGTTGTGTGCTCGCAGAAGGCCAATAAAAGTTTCGAAAGCGTTCCTATTTAGGCTAACACGAGATGCTACCAAGGTACACGCTGTGGTTTGTTGCTATTATCCTGCTTCCCAAAGCGTAGGTAAGGAACCGTCCCACACAGACATCAGCATAGGGTACTTCGATTAGTGCCCCCATAATCTTAAAAGGTAATTGCGCCTGCTGAAATAGCAGAATAGCACACAATAGCACGGTCTGTTCACCTAAGCCCGATCTTAGGCAACGCAAACGTTTAACTCCATACCTGCACATATATTTATTTTATTATTACGGATGATAAAAAGCCACTACTGTCCTACGAGATGGATGTAAATCCGTGTCGGAGACGAACTACTCTAGCTAGTTTTCAGGACCGTGTTGCCTAAGCTAAGCCAGAGTGGTCGCATACACAACACTGGAGAAGTAGTAGCTAGAAACCTCGAGAGATGACGCCAGTAAATGACAAGAGGTACGGTAGATCAATGAACTGACGTTTGAACGGAGCCTTAATCAAAATGATATGTCCACAGACATATGGTTACATATGTCAACTGGCGCCTACTTTGCGTGCGGTCTATTCCTATTCCACAAGATAAGACAGGAGTTTTTTTCTCTTAATTCTTCGTCGCTGGCAGGTTTTTAAAAAACCTTACCGATAATTACAAGCATGTGGAAAAAGTTACCAGTGTGGAAGTGAATTTTGTACTAGTCATAAGTGAATACTGAACTGAAACCAAACTGGTCCATGTGGATAAATTCTCCAAGGAGTTTACACCTACTAGACGTGGGTACAGTCGTGAGTCAAACCAAACAAACAGAGCACATTAGAACACTGCTCATAATGTTACTGAAAACTCTTTGAATACCCATGACCGGCTTCGTCCTTTCTGAGGCTCAGCAGGTTGGCCCCATCCCCGGGCTTCCGTCAATCACTTTTTTCTATCTGAACCCAAATCGTACGTGATTTGCAAACTGCACTCCTTTACAGACTAATTTATTTTTACCAGGAGACCTTACAACCTCTTGTAAAATACTCTTCAACAAGACAACAGAGCTTTTATAGGTAGAGATCCTTGTGTACTCCAGTGCTCTCTAATTGGCCCTTCGTAAGGAGGTTTCGTAAGTCAGCATGTACCGGGTGAGAAGAATCGCTTCGAGAAGTAAGCGGGTTTCGATGATGATGATGATGATGATGATGATGATGATGATGATGATGATGATGATGATGATGAGTGTGACCTGGACATTATGCGATACATGAGGGGAGAAATGCAGGACTTTAAAACGACGTCTGACGAACATGAAGTCCACTTCGAACCGTCCGCAAAGGACGGCATGTAAACAACGCAGTGTTATGGGTGCGGTAGCAAAAGAAATGAAAGATTTGACTGCACAAAAT